>SNVD02000483.1:0-134104 GCA_013180625.2 Boswellia sacra
AAATAATTATGCTAAAATATCATAAAAGCTTTATAATACTATCCAATTAGCATTAATTATTTATGCTTAAGAGTGTACTTTCATGCGTTTATCAGTTGCTCAAATGCTTTTAGATGCTTTCCGTTATGACAGCTCTTAATGAGAAGAAAGGACTCAGTTAGGGTCTACTGGGTTTTCTCTATCCTTATTGCTCGAAAAAGTGTATTGATGGACCTGCACACTACTTTGTTGGCCCCATACAAACCATATGATGTTCTAGGATTTTCCTTCTACAAATAAAAGATTGAGGGACAATTATGTCATTATGGGAGGGGATTAATGTTCTACAACTTGCTTTTTTTGTTCCCCATTTGGTGTGACTTCAAGCACCTTGGTATGGTCTAAGTGTTCTCTATTTTATTTCCTTTTTCTTGTCTATGTCTATGTCTATTTTATGTTTATTTATTTATTTTTTATGGTTTCTAGAATTTCTACAGTTGAACCTTTCACTGTGTTTCATGACAAGAGGTTAAATTACCTTAGGAGGTGTGTGTACCCATTTCATTTGGATAGTTCTATCATGATCACTCATAGCAACCTTTTCCATATTACATAAACCATTCCATCTGTGAATTTTCCTTTAGCGCACCAGCTAGTTTCATTTGGATTAACTGACAAGGATATCCTTGGAGACGTCTGCCTTACGGCTAGGGATGACTTTAGAGACGAGGCTTAGGGCCATAAGGGTGATTTTGATGAATCTAATGATGATACTGATGATGAAGGAGGGGTTAATGATGATTCGGATAATGGTAATGCTATAAAAGTGCCCCTTACCAAGCTTGCGGTTTCCAATTAGAAGAATTTATGTCGTGCCTGAAAGGCGTTTCTTGCTCGTTTGACGTGTTCTCAAGTAACAACAGGTTATGGTTATAGTTTTTTTACTACTATTGTTAGGTCTCCCTATACTCTAATTACCTTGTAGATTGAGGCACCTGACTGGCTACAGAAAGAGATGCTTGATTTTTTAGTTGGTTTTCACTCAAGTAAGAGCAAGTTAAATGTTGATGGTTTTGAGGACGTTCAAATGAAGAGGGTCTCCATTGCCTAAGGGACCAAGCCTATGGAGGATTCTGGTAAAAAGAAGAAAAATGAAGCGATTGATGGTGAGAAACTGATGTCTTCAGCCATACAGTTTAGTTTGAGGTTCTCAATGACTTTTGTTTCTGTGAATGTTCCTTCCTCCCCTACCCTTGCCCCCTGACAATCATTCCTTTTTCATTTTGAAAGCATTTAAACGAGCGTTGTAAGGGTTCCTTAGTTCCATGAGGAGGTTTAGGGGCTTTATCCTACAAAGGTTTTCAACTTGTGATCTCAAACTTGGTCTTGAAGGATGAGCAATTTTGGTGTTTGATGATTTGAGCAACACTGCTATTAGTTAGAGGCTTTTGCAACATGGTTTTACCGCATGACATACAAAGGATCAGTATGCTAGATAACAATGAATTAAAGAAAAGCTTAGTTGTTGACTTGGCAGAGGTAAAGAGATTAGTGACCTTACATGTTATCTTTCCAATTTGCGGTTTAGTCTTCGTAACTTATTTGTTCCCTTTATTTGTAGGTGGTTACCAAAATGAGAGAGCTTTTGACTTCGAGGTTAGCATTTGGGTTACCTGCAATTAGGGAGAAGGAGGTGAAGATAGAAAATGAGAACCGCATACTAAGGTAAAAGACTCAGAGTCATATAGAAGTTGCAAAGTTGCTAAATGAGAAATTTGAGTCGAAGGTTAGCAATAATTTTCTCTAACAGAGGTTGACTAATTTTGAGTCTAGGATGGAGATCCTTGTCAAGGACAAGATTGAAGTCAGGGATTCTGTGAAGCGTTGGAAAGAGATGATGGTTAATTAGGCACTAAAGAGGACTATAAAGGAGTTTAGGAATGGTTAGGAGTAGGCTGTACTTGATGTTGACCAACGTGAGATTCCAAGTCCACAGGACTTGAAGATGTCTGCTAGGATTGTTGTAAGTATTCATAGTCTGCTTTAGTTCTTTCTGTTTGTGTTTCTCTACATTCTTTGATAGAGCTTTCCATTTTCTTGTGCTCATTTTCAAGCTGCCAATAATGCACTAATGCTTGCCTTGCTAGGAGATGATAATGTCATTGTTGCTATTGTGGCCTTCATGGCTGAAATTTTAGAGGTTACGCTTGAAGATTCTATTCCAACGGTGGATGAAGGGATGACATGTGATCAAGTTTTTGCTCAAAAGGATCTGTCTATTATCAGAAGGGTGATCAAGTGGCTAAACAAGGCTCACTCTTACTGTCAAGGCAGTAAGAGCGAGCCTTGCAAAAGACGTTGGTTGGACTGTTCCTTCTTCTTGGTCTTATTCAAGATGATGCCATTATAGTAGTAGTCCTTTTGAGTGAAGTTTTTCTTGTCTGTGATTTAGGTGGCGATGTGTTGAATGAATATTCCTATTTCTACTATACAGTCTTTGTTTTCAACGCATTGCTCTCTATTTTCATTAGGCAAATGTATATTTTGTTTCTAATTTACTAGGCAACAGGTCCCTTGGTACTGTAGCTAGGCTTTATAATGTTTGTGGGCTTCTTTATATTTGGGCAGTGCATAGATGTAACTTGTATTTTTTGCTGCAATGGATTGTATGTTTGCCTCTTGCGAGAGTGATATCTATCTTTGCCTTGCTTTTCATGATTTGGTATTTTTCATTTGTATATCCTGCTGGATTGGTTTTTTGCCAAATTGGCTAGGAAATCCACCCTTATGCCTCAAATGTACGTTTTACCTGTATGCTCCCCTTGATAGGTGCTTAATTAGACATTATTTTATATCAATTTTCTTATGCTTATTTACTATGTTTCTTAGTATTTTTATGTTTTTGTGTTATTTTGAAGTTTGTAAGAGTTTTGAAGGAGTTTGCATTAAAAAGAGTAAATTGGCTAATAATTGTGAGCAGCAAGTTGAAGCCACGACCTCAAAATTTGAAGTCATGCACTACAAGAAAAGTAGGAATAGATGACTGACACTCTATGATAAAACTCGTTATATCATAAAAAAATGACATAATGATGATAGAATTATACTCTATCAGAAACTTTATGATAGACATGTGATATATTTTTTGTCTATCAATAATTGATGATAGAACAGTGATAGAAATTAACTATATCAAGAATTTCATGATAGAAATTTTTAATTGACCATGTCTGACCGAAATATAAATTAATATTTTATTAATTATGAGCCAAAAAAAATAATTTTGTTAATAAAATATACATAATAAAACGGTGCGTTTTATGCTTAATATAAGACAAGAAAATTTTCCTTTCCCTCTTTAACTTTCGGCTTCCCTCTTCTTCCCTCTTCTATTTGCCCTAGAAAATCTTTTTCCTCTTCATTCTTTCACAGTCCTTGAGTCGCTCCCGCCATCAACGGCAATACTTCCCCCTCTCTCGCCGATCAAATCAATTGCTCTCTCCTTTTCTTTCACTCTGTCAGCAGCGCCCTCTCTTTAGTTGTTTCACTGTCTCTAAGCCGCTCCCACCATCAACAGAAAGACATTCCCCCTCTAACCGATTGAATCAGTTGCTCTCTCCCTCTCTCACTCTGTCAATAGCTCTCTCTCTCTTCCTTCTTTCACTTTCTCTAAGCCGCTCCCACCATTAACAGGACCTTATTCTTCCTTGCTTCTCCCCTCACTCATCCCTCTGTCACTTCTGCGAAGACTCGACTGACCCATTCGCTTGGTGGAGCTGCTCGACTGAAGGAAAGGAAAGTTCGATTTCTTGCCTAAGGATGTCACTTTGGCATTGATATCACATCTCAGGTTTGTCCTTAACTGATATCAACAAGAAGTTTAAATTTTTTTTCTTTTCTTGTTTGGGGTTTTGTTGAGAAGTCTGTTTTCACTGGTGGATGTGGTGATAGCGGATATTAGGTGGTTTTGGCATCAATTTGCTGTCAAGGCATTGCACTCGCACAATTGGTGGAGGCACCGAAAGCAATTGGGCTAGTCAGCCAATGTGCTTTGGTTAACTTGCCCTGAACGGAGATAGAAGATTTTGTTCTATTATTTTGGTACATGTTTTGTTTCATTGTTCTATTTGTTTACTCTCCAACCTCTTGTTTGTGGATGTTTTGAGAGAGATTAGAGTAACATTGTGCGTGGGTGATTCGCTCACCAAGGATATTGCTTAATGATGAACAAGTAGAAAAGAGAAGAGATTTTGTTAATTTCACATTGCAATCCCAAGAGTTTATTAACATATTTATAATAAAAGTAAAGAAACTCATTCTATTAGCTAAACATATTTCATTCCATAGATCAGGATTGGTGGAATCTTTAGAATATCTTAGAGGTATAAGCATCAAATTAGTTTCTGTGGCATTTTCTTGAGACTCTTGAAGGCAAAGGCTGAAGGCTTAATTGTTAATAAATGCTTTCTGTAGTTATCATCGTTATCAATAATGGCTGTCTATGGAGTCTGATAAGCAGAAGATGGTAGTTTTGGCTTAGCATTCTTCCTCTGACGGACTTTGGTGAATGCCAGTCTGTTGAGACAGAACGGGAATGTTGCTTGCCACCTTGCCACTCAAACAAGAAAGTAGACAATAGAAACTAATTTTCCATTTTTATGGAATAAGTCTAAATTAAAATAGGATAAGTGTGACATAAAGTTTCTGTCTTTAGAAAGTTGTATACTGTATCCTTTTATTTTTTTTTATGCAAGTGCCTAAGAATAACTCTTTGCTAATTGCTAACATATTTCAAGTTTTAAGTATTTATTTGCCAATCATCAGTGATATATCATTGAATTTTTCTCATATGGTACCTTATGCTTGATTGTTTGTCTAATCTGATAGGTCCACTTGAAGCACTTAGATGGCTATATTGAAGAGGTAACAGAGTTATTGCACTTTCATTTTGGTTTTGGGCCCAAAATTTTGCTGCTTTATCTGCTTTTAAATCTGTACTAAAACAAGTTCCTTATTTCTATCTACCAGTAAATGAGTTAGTAGATGTTATTGCTTGCTATAGGTAATTACATGTTCTTACACAATGCTTGAATTTTGCTATAAATTATAATTCAAAGATCAGGGTGCAACTTATAGAGAGCATTTATAACTTAAGTTTTACCTCAAAATTTGCATTGGAATGGTTGTGAGATAAAATTATAGTAATTCACAATCACATAAAATTTGAACAATACATAAATCTATATATAAAACAAATATCTATGTTCATCTTCTACTGCCAAATCTACCCTCTTTTTCAAAAAGTTGTACTGTATTGTATCCAATACTCTAATCTTTTTTTCATACCATGTGACTAAAAGCAAAACTTGACCAATTCCTTCTTACACGCAACAAGAAAGAGTCAGAGTAAGGAAGGGAAAAAAAAAAAAAAAAAAAGAAAGGAGTAAGACAATCTAATTGATTCTACTGATTCTGCACTGTGGTTATACCGTTGTTTTGCCATCTCCTTGTTATGCAATCTTACTGTTTCCATTTTGTGAAATTCCCATTAATGAATCCAATGTTG
Source organism: Boswellia sacra (assembly GCA_013180625.2). Taxonomy (NCBI): domain Eukaryota; kingdom Viridiplantae; phylum Streptophyta; class Magnoliopsida; order Sapindales; family Burseraceae; genus Boswellia; species Boswellia sacra. The sequence goes on from SNVD02000483.1 coordinate 5,546, forward strand.
TTATAGAGATAATTCTGTCTTTCTTTGCTGTGTTCCTAGATAATTTTGTCTTTCTTTGCTGCGTTCCTTCTATTTGCAATTAAATTTTTTTTATTACAGTTGTTTCAACTACACAAATGCTTTAGCGGTAAGCTGTTATTTAACTTTTTGAAAAGCATATTATTTCTTTTTAAAATGCCAGTTTATTTTTCTTTCTATGCTAATGCTGGGTAATTACTGTCTCATTTACCTAATGGCTATAATGCTTTTTCATATTTCCACATTAGTGACATTCCTTCTTATACTGAAAAAGTAGCCCAGAAAGTTCACTGATCCGTTTGCTTAAATACTGGCTATTATCGACTGTCTCCACATTCCTCAGAGTGTTCTGTTTACATTGAAGTCCTTTTAAGTTAACTTGAGGCAATGGTATCAATTTCAGGATCTGGTGGTTGGATACATGGGTGTTCCTAAATATCCTGGAATCAGCATGACACAGCATCCACAATATGTTACTGTCAGGTAAATGACACTGCTGGATCACAAGTATGCTGGTAACTTTTTACATTTTGATTATTCTTTATTATCACTCCTAAGTGACTTCTCTTTTGTACTTCATATTGATTGTAGTTGCATCATTCTTTCCATAAAAGCCATAACTTTCATGTTCTTTTCCTTTTTTCCATTGCTTCAAATTGCAGAAATGAACGTGGAAAGGAAATGCTAAGTTTGGTAGAAAGCCTTTTGAAGATTATTCCAACAACTAGCAGTGTAAACACCAAAGCTCTATCTTGCTCTGTTCATTTTAGGAATTTAGAAAAGTCGAACAGCTGAGATAAAATAATGACTATTTTATTTCAGGGCGAACGACACCTATTTGTTATGGAGACTGTTAAGGCAGATGATAATGCTAAGATGGGTATGTATGAATCCTCTTCTTTGTTATTGATGAAGAGTTTTTGTATTACTTAAGCTTTATACTATATGCATGCATTTCAAGCTCCTTAACTAGACACAGAGGTCAGTTTGGTTGTTTTGTAGAACCTGCATGTATGAACTCACTGCCACAAGATTTTATGAAATAGAATTTGGACCATCCGATCTACAGAATACGTAGATATCGTTCAAGCTGTTTAAATTAACTAGAGAAACAATCATGTAAACTCATTTTCCTCCCCTTTTTTGTGTTACCCATTTCTGCATCTAAGTCATAATATTCATTGTAGAAAAGAAAAATGAATGCCCATATTTGATTTTTTTTCTTTGGCTTCTGTATATCAATATAGCAGCTCATATTCTCTCTCTTTGAAATCTCTCTTTTAAGGGAAGGGTCCTTCTCAACCTGCCCCGAATTTCATTGGGAATTTGATAGCTTTTTTACTCAACCTGGTAAAGATCCCTCTTCACAACGTACACAGTAAAAGCAAACAAAAGAATTCTCTTATTCTTACCTAGCCCTTGTGGTGTAGATTGGCCCAAAAGGATTGGAATTTGCCCGGTATTCACTTGATTATCATACCATCAGGAACTACTTGCATGTGAACCGAGCTTGGGGAAAACAAAGGTGCATTGGAATCCATAATGACTCTTTATTGTAAGGCTTTGCTATGTTATTAATATTTCTAATATCAATACACGCAGAGCTGACAAGCACATGCCTTCGTACGCAAAAAAAATCGTCGAGATGTACAACTAGAATGGTCAAATTGATCAGATGCTTTCAAGCAAGTGACTGCAGTACATCGCGGACGAGAAATTTTTACTGTATGTAATATGGTGGGCTGAATTTGTTGTTATTCTGGATTTGAATTATAGTCATAATTTTTGTTGATAGAATGGTTTAACTTATGTATGGGTAATGATATTCTTGATTTATGGAATTTGTTCTCTATATTATTATGTGGTTATCATTAATATAAAATGGTTTTGCACTCAATTGGATGTGCACTTTAATTTTAGTTCATTTTGAATTTGTAAATGAATTTAAAATGCAAGAATGAAAAAATTAAATAAAAAAATCAATTCTATGCAACTACATTTAAATATTGTGATAGAAGATTTCAGTCATATTTTGTCACAAACGACAAACAATATCAATTACCCGCCAAGAATTAACCAATAATTTTGGCGCCAAAATTATTCTGCCAAAATTAAATTGGAATCCAAAAAAAAACTTTTTTCGCGTCAAAAATTTCAAACAACAAAATAATTTCCCGCCAAAATTATTTAAGGATTATTAAATAATTATTTACCTGGTGTGACAGATGTATGACATGTAAAAACTATCATAAAATTATAAAATTAATTACCTAATGTGATAGACGTATGACATGTAAAAATTATCACAAAGTAAATGATAGACTTTTTTTCTATCATGATTGAGTGACAGTGACATAGACGACTCTTTGATTCTCTATCATCCACCCCCCTTTATGACCCTTTTTTTATGTCATCTATTCCTATTTTTCTTGTAGTGATGGCACAACTATTAGATTTGTCAAACCAAAACTGGAGAGGTTCCAGCAAGTCGAAGCCACGACCTCAAGATTAGAAGCCACAACTTTAAGTGTAAAGTGTCAAACATAGTTCCAATAGGCTAAAGCCGTGGTCGTGGGTTTTAAAGTCGCAACTCCAGCGCGATAAAAGATCTCATAAGAATGAATCTTGTGAACCTAGGGCTAACTCTCACTTACTCCAAAATGTATAAAGGCTACATATAAACCCTTGGAAGACCAAATTAGGGTCGACTATCATTTGGAGATCAATTCTCTAATTGAAGTTGACTATGTTTTTCTATAATAATTGCCTATGATTATTTTCTTGTTTCATTTAGGGTGGCCAACTAAATAAGAGTTGATTGTTGTCTATTGCTAATTTAGAAATCTTGATCTGTGATTGTTTTTAATTTCTATTCATTAGTAGCAAGTTGCGGTTAGAGATTACAACTGGAGAACATAACTTAAGTTAAATAATCCGAGCTTGTGTGTTTATTGCTTAGATAAACCTATATTTCTCTTATTAATGTATCCATTTAGTTACATTTATAGACCTTGTTTTAGGTTACTTTATGGACAGAGATTAAATAAAAAGCTTGTTTTATTTAACGATAAACTAAGGAAAGATTGTGATAACAAAGCTTGTTGTTATCTACGGTTGATAATTTCAATAGAAAATTGGATAATAATTCTATTATTGATTTGTAATTTCATATTTAGTGGTGGAGAATTATCCCTTGACTAGGTCTTTCTTATTATTAATTTTCATAATATTTAATTTTGTATTTTGTTATTCTTTATTAGCTTGTACATTTTATTGAGTTAGTCATTCATAAAACCCCTCTTTTATTATAATATTGTTGTTAATAATAAATTGATTAGAGCTAATCCTTGAGTGAACAATACTTCACTTATCACTATATTACTTGTGCGACTAGTATACTTGCTAATTTCAAATGTATCACCCTTCTTTTCAAAATGTTTCAAGTATTGCTTGTTGGTTTGTCTCACTGGTTGTTGGGTGAATCTGTCCCCCTTTCATTCCAATTGCTTTGAACATGATATGCTTGATAGGCCCTTTGACTTAGGCTTTTTTTTTTTTTTTGCTTTCTAGTTGTCTAGTTAATTTGTTTTCCTTTTGTTTTAAGTGCTTTGGCATGATTTGTCTAAGTGTCCACCTGACTTAGGCTTTTGCTAACTTGTTCCTCAACTTTTTTCCCAAATGCTTACTTGTTTCTTTGATTTGGGCCTATGTGGCCATTATTGGATGCTTACCCAGTTGGTTCCCTTTCCCAAGTGCATCATTTGTGATGTTGGCTAAGGACTACCTAGGGGTCACCCTAATTTGGGCCTGTTTGGCCATGAATAGCTACTTGCCCACCTGTTTCCCTCTTACCAAATACTTAATTATTGTCTAGCGAGGGCCATCCTAATTTGGGCCTTTTCAACCTTGGCTAGATGTTTGCTAACTGGCTTCTATTTTCCCTAATTCATTTTTTGTGGCCTTGGCTTGACACTACCTATGGGCCACCCTGATTTAGGCGAATTTGGCCATAGGTAAACATGATCACCCTGGTTTGGGCTTTTATTGGCCATGTTAGGATTCTTTACTTGCCTAACCATTCCCTTTGTCCTAAATGCTCAACTATGGCCTGGCAAAGGGCATCTTGGTTTGGGCTTTTTACGCCTTGGCTTGAGTTTGCTAGTCCTTTCCTTTTCCTAAATTCCATTTAAAAGATTAAATGGCTAAGCTTGCACCCTATATGAGTAACTTAAGCCCAACTTTTTATGCTTGATGAATTTTAAATAAGACAAGTAATTTATAAAAAAAAAATACTTTTCATTCCCTTCAACTCATTGGCTTACAAAGTACAAGTCTTATTCAAAAAATAAAAGTTTCCCTCGAGCACTTTAAGCAAAATACTTTCTAAGGAAAAATGCATTCCAAGGCTTAGGGATTTCCTTATCGTCAATGGTTGCTAGAAGATAAGCCCTTTTTGTCCTGGTCTTTCTTTATTTGGTCGGTCCTTTCCATGTGCCTTCCATTTTTCTTGCATTCAACTCCTACCTGTTTTCCATGGCCTTTGTCAATACCCATTTCCCCTTGCTAAACTTTCTGACTATGACATTCTGATTATATCCTTTTGCTAGGGTTTGTATGTAGGTAGCCATGTTTATTACAACCATATGATTTTCCTCCAGCAAGTCCAAATTCTACTATAACCCAATATCATTTTCTGGTGACCTACTTATATTTGTCTGCAAGGTAGGCAGTAGTGCTTCAGTTGGTATTACTGCCTCTACTCCATATGTCAAAGCAAAAGGTGTCTCTCTAGTTGGTTTCCTTTGAGTAGTCATATAAGCCCATAACACATTTGGTAGTTCTTCTAGCCACCTCTATTTCCTTTCATCTAGTTTTTTCTTTAGACAACTGAAAATAGTTCTATTTCTAATTTCTGCCTGTCCTTTTCCTTGTAACTTTTGGATGAAAACTTGTGGTCCACCTCATGTTCTTTACAGAAGCCTTTCATGACTCCATTATCAAACTACTTTTCGTTGTCTGAAATAATTATCTTGGGCAAGTCGAATCTACACATTATATTCTCTTAGATGAACTTCATTACCCCTCTTTTCTGCCCTTTTGATGGTTGCTCCATTATATACTCTCTCCTGACTGCCACTAATGTTATCTCATGTTGTTGAAGCATTTCCCCCTCTTCCAAATGAAACTATCCTTCTGCCTTGATTCTGATTACCTCTATCATGTTCATGTCCTTTCAGATCAAGTATTCATAAAATATGGTCCTTCGTCTAACACCTGCTTTGGAGGTTGAGTCATATTACTCAACTCGCTCAGCTCGTGGTTAAACTTTGCTAGGTATTCTTTAAGGCGTTCTCCCTATGCCTGCCTGATAAGGTAGAGACTTGTCAATATTTTAGGCTGTCTGTAATTTTTGAGATACTAGGAAAGAAGCACCTATGCTAGTTTTGAAAAGGCTCTAATTGAAATTGGGGACAGTCTTTTGAACCACCCTAATGTTGTTGTATTGAAGGTTGAAAAGAAGATTTTGCAAAATAGTGTATCATCTAAGGTTTTGAGTGCCATTTTTTATGGTAATGAAACAAGTTGTGGAAAATCATATTTGATATTCCCTAATCCCTAATTTAAAAGGATTTTATTTTCTGATTCTAAGAATTATCTTTTATTTATTTTTTCCTGTTTAAATTTTTAGATAAGAGTGAGCTGTTTACTTTATCTCTAGTATAAGTTTTGAGATAAGAGTGAGTTGTTTTCTCTATCTCTTGTACAACTAAGAGTATTAGTATTTATCCCTAATTTTTAGGAATTCAGGACTCTAGAATATGGTATTCTTCTCAATTGGTATTTCCCTATATACAGCCATTGTTCTTCTAATTTTGTGTGTGAGAAATACAAGTTTTACTTCTCAAATTACATAGTATCAAAGCCACAATCTGATACACGATAACATATAAACATGTCTTCTAGAAAGGAATCATCAAGTTCATAAGTTACCTCAATCAAAGAGGTTTCCACTCACATCCAACCTAACAATTTTGATGCTACGGTTCTACCTATTAGCAACCATAGGTTGAATGGCCATAATCACCTCCAATGGTCTCAGTCCATTATGATGTTTATATGTGGCAAAGGAAAGGATGATTATCTCATAGGGGGTTGTCGTGGCTCCTCCACCTACCGATCTAAAATATAAAACATGGGAGGCCAAAGACAATATGGTCATGTCTTGGATAAATTGATAGGTGTCTATTTACGTATTACTTTTATATCAATTCGTCCATGTTTCTTTGCTATATTCCTTGGTATTTTTATGTTTTTGTGTGGTTTTGATGTTTGTAGGAGTTTTGGAGCAACTTGCACAAAAATGGAGTAAAACCCTTCATTTTCACCTCTGCTAGTCAGTGATCTTCTCGGATTTAATTGTATTGATATACAATGAACCCGATGACATGTTATATACCGTTGGAAAGCTCTCGAAGTCTATTTTCTGGAGAAATTTACGGTTTATAAATCCATTCAGTGTACCAAAAGTTGTAATCAAAACAGTGTGAGATGTATAGAAATATAATTCCACAAGTCACTGTAGCATGTATAATACGGGGCACTGTAGCAAGTCACTGTAGCAGAGTATTTAAACACATTTTAGGGTTTTATTTTCATAACTTGAAGAGGGGAGAACGTGGTGGAGGCTGCAGCTCTGGAATTCTTTCATCTCTTGGAGTTCTTGAAGGAGAAAGGAAGCTTGGAAAGAGGAAGAACTACAATCCAAAGAGAATTACATCAAATTTGCTAAGTTTTTCCCTTCCCTTTCATTTTCTGGAATGTCTCCATGTTGTATTGTATTTACCACGTTCTTAAACATGTGTAACTGAATCTGAATTGGTTGAGGGTGATTTCAAAGCCCCTGATATGGTTTTTGTAAGTTGATTGTGCAAAAGTTGTTATCCAATTCTCTAATTGAAGTTGCTTGTATTTTCCCATATCTAATGCTTATGATTGCTTGCTGGATTGTATTTGGGTGGCCAACTGAATATAATCTGGATATTGTCTATTGCTAGACTAGAAATCTTGATCCGTAATTGTCTTGAATTTCTAATCCTTAGTAGCAAAATTGTGATCAGAGATTGCAATTGGAGAATACAACCTAAGTTAAATAATCCGAGCTTGTTGTTTATTGCTTAGATCAACCTATCTTTCTTATCGTAATGCATCCATTGAATTAAATTTAGAGAGCTTGTTCTAGGTTGTTTAATGGATAGAGATTAAATAAAGAGCCTGTTTTATTTAACAACAAAGTAAGGAAAGATTGGGATAACAGAGCTTGTTGTTATCTACGGTTGATAATTTCAATGGTGTAATTGGATGACAATTCTACAATTAATTCGCAAATCCATATCTTGTGGTAGAGAAGGATCCCTTAACCAGGTTTCTCTCATTGATTTTCACTCAAATTAACTTTCTGTTTTGTTATTCTTTACTTGCATTAATATTTCATCTAGTTAATCAATCAACAAAACCCCCCCTCATTTAGTTTATTGTTGCTTTCGAATAACAAATTCAATTAGAATCAATCCTCGTGGGAACGATATCTTACTCATCACTTTATTACTTGTGCGACTAGTATACTTGCTAGTTTCGAACGCATCAAGTTTTTGGCGCCGTTGCCGGGGATTGATTTTCTAATCGATTTGTTATTTTGTTTTCATTGTTGATTCATATTTTCTTTGTTTTTCTTTTCTGATTGTTTGTGTTTAGACAACATGGCAGTAAACTTCTATCAATTCAGTAGCGGATTTGAGCCACAAGTACCATGGAGAGTAAATGAGGTAAGCACTCCGAACATTGAACAACAACTTTCTGAGCTAACCTCTCTTGTGGAAAACATGGCTGTAGGAGATATGCAAAAATCTTATGAATGTGGGATATATTCTACGATGGAGCATCCAATCGACATGTATCCAACTTTACAAGAAGAATATATGGAACAAGCCAATGCCATGGGTGGATTTCCAGGACAAACGAGGCAATGGTATGATCCTTTCTCTAGCACTTACAATGCTGGATGGGAAGATCAACATAATTTCAGTTACTGGAATCATCAACCAATCACTCCAAATGTGATACCAAATCGGCCACAAAGTTTCAATCAACCTAGAGTGCAGCAACCATTTCAAATGCAACCACCACTAATGCCACATCCAGCACCGCAACCAGCTTTGCAAAACTCAGGTATGTCTCTCGAAGATATTGTTAATGCACTTGCCACTAACACAATGCAATTCCAGCAGGAAACTGGGGCAAGTATCCAAAACCTGGCAAATCAAATGGGACAATTGGCTACTAGCATGAGCAAATTCGAGGGTCAAGACTCAGAAAAATTATCTTCTCAAGCGGTGATCAATCCAGGAGAGACTGTTAGTGCGATAACTTCGCAAGGTGGAGAGCAATTAGATATCTTGCGAAGGAAATCACAAACTGATGAAGGAGATGACACCACTTCCACCATGAACAAAACATTGACTTCTGAGGTAAATCCTATAACCCTCATTCCTTCATATGTTTCTCCTCCACTTTTTCCTAGTAGATTTGTAAAATCAAAGAAGAAGGAACAAGAATAGGAAATCTTGGAAACTTTTCGCAAGATTGAGGTAAATATACCACTTCTGGATGCTATCAAGCAATTACCTCGTTATACAAAATTTCTCAAGGAGTTATGCACCAACAAGAGAAAGTTGAAAGGAAATGAGAAGGTAAGTGTGGGGGAAAATGTTTCAACTGTTTTACAAAGAAAAATTCCTCCGAAATACAAAGATTCAGGTACGTTCACCATTACATGCACCATTGGTAAAAACTAAGTTTGAAAGAGCTACGTTAGATTTAGAAGCATTTATTAACATCATGCCATATTCTATTTATGCTTCTTTATATCTTGGACCTTTTGCGGAAACTGATATTACCATTCAACTTACCAAAAGTGCTGTGGAAGATGTGCTTGTGCAGGTGAATCAATTGGTTTTTCCAGCAAACTTCTATGTCCTTGAAATAGAGGATGAGACATCCCCTAATCCAACACCGATTCTTTTAGGGAGACCATTCTTGAAAACTGCTAGAATCAAGATTGATGTTCATTATGGCACTTTGACCATAGAGTTTGATGGAAAGGTGATATGTTTTAATATTTTTGAGGAACTGAGGTACTCTAATGACTTACATTCTGTTTTTGCAGTTGACGTTATTGATTATTTGCCACAACAATGTTTTGAGTTAACTCGCAAGAATGGAGTGGATGTTGCTATTAGTGAACACATAAGGATAGAAAGTTTCAAAGAACCAAGAAAGCTGATACAAGTGTCTAAAGAAGTGGAGGAAGCTGTGACAAGCTTGGATGAGACTATAGCTATCACCACAAATAGGTATGATGTTTCGTACATTGAATTGCCTTTATCTAATGAGAAACTTCTTCCTTCTGTGATGAAAGCCAATACCTTGGAGCTTAAGTCACTTCCAGATCATTTGAATTATGGATTCTTGGGTGAGAATGATACTTTGCGAGTTACAATGGAAATGGGCCTTGCACGAATACAAGAAGATAAACTCGTCCGAATACTTACAGATCACAAAATAGCTATTGAGTGGACAATTGTTGAAATCCAAGGCCCATCCATATGCATTGACCGTATCTTGTTAGAAGAGGGATCCAAGCCCATTAGAGAAGCACAACAGAAATTGGATCCTCCCATGATGGAACCAACGTCGGGCTGAGGACGTTAAACCAAGCGCTTATTAGGGGCAACCCAATGTTTTTGAAAAATAAATAAAAAAAGAAAAGAAAAATAAAATGAGGTAATAATGATCGATTTTTGTGTCTCGAGGAGATTCCTTTCGTAGGCCATCAAATTGATCAGGTTTTATCTCTCTTTGCTATCTGTCTTATTTGTTTTTATATTTTTTTTACTTGTTTTTGACTTTTGTTTGCTATCGTGTTGTTATCTCTTTTACGTGTCTTTAGTTTCGTTTCTGCTCTTTTCTTTTCCTTTATATTGTTTAATTTGATTATTTCGTACTTCGAATTTATTTGTGCAACAGCTTAAGGAAATATCCAAAGGGGAGTTGAAACCATTGCCCGAAGGTTTGAAACGTGCATATCTTGGAGAAGAACAGACTCAATCACATTATCGGTAATATCTCTCCTTTTCTTCTCTTCAATGGATGCCGTTATCTTTCTGTCAAACCTTCGCAAATATTTTCCTTCACTTCCTCAAAATGCTGTGTTTAAAATTTATAAAGTACGAATGACTAGACTTTGGGTATTGATGCTCTTAAATCTGCCTGCGGATATCCGATGGCTTATCGAAGCCAAGGTGAGATTGTCCGGTGAGCCGGACATTAATCTCGCAAAATACATGCCTGGTCTAGGAAAGAGCTACTACGCCAAGAGGCGAAGAGCGAAAAGGTTACAAGTATGTTATAAATGTGCTAGATGGAATTGTAACCAGACTTGTCGTTCATTAGGTTTTGTGTCCAGGAATAGAGAAGATAAACTTTCATTTATTAAGAATGGTTTGAGTAATGAGTCGCTGGATAATGTTTTGTTAACTCTCGAGTCACATTCTTGTGGACTTGTTCAGCGTGAATTGCTTAATCTATGGACACAATTTCGTGATGAATTGCAGTGTTATAGTCTAGGGAATCTGACTAAAAACGACCCTGTTTGCCAGTTTATAAGAAAACTGGATGGGAAGCAAATCCCCGACTCATAGAAGGCGTTTCAGCCGTTACTGGACGTAAAACCAGAGGAAGATGTGAGCCACAATCACAACTACTTGTATATTTGAATGTGTGTTGTTGTTGTAGAATTTTTTTTCTTGTTTCGTTTGATCTGATTATCAATGTTGTTTTTGTGTTGTTGTTGTTTGTTGATTTTGTTTGTTTTAATTTCAAGTTTTCTTTTTGACAAACCAGATGACTACCCCATGATATAAGCACACGTGGAAGACAAGTGTGGAGGTTTTGTCAACCTCCGCCGAAAGTATATCTTTACTTTTCATGCTTCACGTGGGAGACAAGTGTGGCGGTTTTTTTCAAACCCCACCGAAAGTTTATCTCCATTTTTCATGCACACGTGGGCGACAAGTGTGGAGGTTTTGTCAAACCCCACCGAAAGCATATCTATTTTTTCAAATCTCGGGGCGATAAATCTGCATCGAGCAACCCCCACCGAAATTATGTCCCCATGTGTCAAATTTGAGAGTTTTACGTGTGTATATATCCATTCTGCATATTTTCAAATGTCATTTCATAACCTGTCTTGCACTTGAATCGCATAATACCTAACGTGCATCATTGTCTTACACAAGTTAGAGCACTTGTAGAAATGGAGAAAACACCAATTCGGCGATTCTGCAATATATGCGTATTTTGCGGATCGCAATTTGGTAAAGATGGAGAGTTTACCAACAGCAGCTCTTGATCTTGGTAGGACATTAGCTGCGAGGGGTATTCATTTGATTTATGGAGGGGGTAGTCTTGGGTTAATGGGGTGTGTGTCGACAGCTGCATCCTTGGGAGGAAGTAAAGTTCTCGGCATTATCCCTAAACCATTAGCTGTGCGAGATATCGTAGGCAACACAATCGGGGAAGAGTTACAAGTCTCTAGCATGCATGAGCGTATTGCACATATGGTTGTTAAGTCCGATGCATTTATAGCTTTACCCGGTGGTTATGGCACATTAGAGGAGATATTTCAAATCACCTCTTGGGCACAGCTAAACATCCATAAAAAACCCATTGGTTTGTTAAATGTCAATAACTTTTTTGATGGTTTGTTGTCTTTTCTTGATCAAGCTGTAGAAAAAAATTTTATCTCACCATCAGCGAGGCAAATCCTTGTTACAGCTTCAACGGCAGGGGAGTTAATTGACAAACTACAAGAATTCGTCTATTCACCTGATCCAACAATGGCTCGGATAAATTGGTTTGGAGAAGGCAATAAGAGGCGTAAACTGGATTTAACCCTCCATCTGTAATCTCTATTTGCTGGTTTGCTTCGTTTTTGTTTGCTTTCTTTTTAGTGTGTTTATTTGAGATTTTTCATGTCGTTTCTTTTGAGCTTTTTCAGGTTATTTCTTTCGTCCCAGGTAATATTTTCTAATCTCGGTTTTTAGAGTGGTGGCTTAAAAAGTTCAAGTTCTCTTGAAACGCATTCTGGATCTCTTCAATCCATAATGGCTGAATAAGGAGGCTAACTTCTAAACTTTTTAGACCCATTCTAACTAACTTGTTTTTGTTTGCTGACTTGTTGAACTTTGTTATTTTATGAGTGAGTTTAGTTTTGCGTAATTTAGAGTTGTTATGTGTTTTTATCTTTATCAGTTTCGATTCAAAAAAAACAATTGTGGAAAAACCTGAGAATGGCAGAATATGGGGTTTTCTTTAACCTTTGAAACGCATTCTCTCGAATAAATCTGTAGTTTGTTTATTTCATGTTGTTTGAAGTGTCTTGTATCTTGTTTTGTTCTTTCATAATAAAGGTATATAGGCTGGAAACCTTAAGTCTGCGGGCTACTGGTCCTAAGGATTGTTGAAATATACAATCTTGACTCAGGTGTAACAACGCCACGTACCTCTTCTCTTACATTTTATGGGCCAATGATAAGGCAATGATTGAATTAAGAATAACTCTTGGAAAATGATAAATGATGCATGGATCTGTGTGTGCTTTAATGTTAATTAGCTTTACCTTTGATTCCTTGCACAAAATTGAGCACCGAGCCATTATCACTGAGTTATTTGTTTACTTAGAGAAAGTTTATGTAATTTAAGTGTTTCTTCAGATTTCAATGAATTCTAGAACTTGTTTGATGGTCACTCGAGGCGAAATCCTAGACTGTGCAACATTAGGGAAATGATTTAGGCCATCTTTGGACCGTTTGAGCCTTAAGAGCCAACCTTGACTAAAATTGATCCCTAGTTACCCCTTTGAGCCTCTGTAAACCTTTTTCTTTGTTAACTCACTAAAAGATTTCCTAACCTCAATTGAATTTGTTCCAAACAGTTTATCCCTTACCTATGAGCATGTAAATCATTCGCAATTACATTTTGAGCTATGTTCTGGTTTTGGGAAGTTAGAGGAGGTTGGATTGTGCCATGAGCAATGCAAGTGAGTTTTATTATGTTTGTAAAAAAAAAAAAAAAGAGAAAAAAAAATCTGTACTTATCTTCCACGTACTTAAACATTGAGGACAATGTATTGTTTAAGTGTGGGGGAGTGGAATTGCAGTTAAAAAAAAAAAAAAAGAAAAGAAAAGAAAAAGAGTTCTATACCCTTGGGTGTTCTTAAAAAGAATGAAACAACAAAGTGTGGGGGTGTAGTTTCTTTTGTTTTCTACAAAAAAAAAAAGAAGAAGAAGAGAAGAAAAAAAAAAAAGAAGATTGAGTGTTCTAAATAAGTTTGGGGGAGTAACCTGGTGAATTAAAATAAAGTTGTGTTATAAGGGTGAGCTCTACATAATCTTGAATGATTTATGTGTTTGTGGGTGATTTGAGCCAAATTATTATCCTTGATCATACCTTCACCCAAGCCAAACGTTACAAGCTTAATAAAGTCCTACTTGATCCTTGGTGTTGTACATGTCTACATTAGTGGAGAGTGACTTGAAAAGCAGGCCTATGGAGTTCATTTATACATACATCTTCACTATTAAATATGATTCATTTTTAAACATAAACTCATCCGGGTTACAAGTGATTAGGTGAGAATGGCTCTACACACACACACTTGAGGAATTGAAGTGAAGCGAAACTAATTTTTGAGATAAAATTCTTGATCAAGTGCATTATTTTGAAGTTTTCCTTGGGTTATAATTAAGTACAATCTTTGAGGCCTATTTGCAAGTTGAAGCATTTGTGTGTTTTAATTTTTCTTTGATTCTGTTTCGGTTTAGTTTTGTTTCGTATCATTTTAGTTGCTCGAGGACTAGCAAAGTCTAAATGTGGGGGAATTTGATAGGTGTCTATTTATGTATTACTTTTATATCAATTCGTCCATGTTTCTTTGCTATATTCCTTGGTATTTTTATGTTTTTGTGTGGTTTTGATGTTTGTAGGAGTTTTGGAGCAACTTGCACAAAAATGGAGTAAAACCCTTCATTTTCACCTCTGCTAGTCAGTGATCTTCTCGGATTTAATTGTATTGATATACAATGAACCCGATGACATGTTATATACCGTTGGAAAGCTCTCGAAGTCTATTTTCTGGAGAAATTTACGGTTTATAAATCCATTCAGTGTACCAAAAGTTGTAATCAAAACAGTGTGAGATGTATAGAAATATAATTCCACAAGCACTGTAGCATGTATAATACGGGGCACTGTAGCAAGTCACTGTAGCAGAGTATTTAAACACATTTTAGGGTTTTATTTTCATAACTTGAAGAGGGGAGAACGTGGTGGAGGCTGCAGCTCTGGAATTCTTTCATCTCTTGGAGTTCTTGAAGGAGAAAGGAAGCTTGGAAAGAGGAAGAACTACAATCCAAAGAGAATTACATCAAATTTGCTAAGTTTTTCCCTTCCCTTTCATTTTCTGGAATGTCTCCATGTTGTATTGTATTTACCACGTTCTTAAACATGTGTAACTGAATCTGAATTGGTTGAGGGTGATTTCAAAGCCCCTGATATGGTTTTTGTAAGTTGATTGTGCAAAAAGTTGTTATCCAATTCTCTAATTGAAGTTGCTTGTATTTTCCCATGTCTAATGCTTATGATTGCTTGCTGGATTGTATTTGGGTGGCCAACTGAATATAATCTGGATATTTGTCTATTGCTAGACTAGAAATCTTGATCCGTAATTGTCTTGAATTTCTAATCCTTAGTAGCAAAATTGTGATCAGAGATTGCAATTGGAGAATACAACCTAAGTTAAATAATCCGAGCTTGTGTGTTTATTGCTTAGATCAACCTATCTTTCTTATCGTAATGCATCCATTGAATTAAATTTAGAGAGCTTGTTCTAGGTTGTTTAATGGATAGAGATTAAATAAAGAGCCTGTTTTATTTAACAACAAAGTAAGGAAAGATTGGGATAACAGAGCTTGTTGTTATCTACGGTTGATAATTTCAATGGTGTAATTGGATGACAATTCTACAATTAATTCGCAAATCCATATCTTGTGGTAGAGAAGGATCCCTTAACCAGGTTTCTCTCATTGATTTTTCACTCAAATTAACTTTCTGTTTTGTTATTCTTTACTTGCATTAATATTTCATCTAGTTAATCAATCAACAAAACCCCCCTCATTTAGTTTATTGTTGCTTTCGAATAACAAATTCAATTAGAATCAATCCTCGTGGGAACGATATCTTACTTATCACTTTATTACTTGTGCGACTAGTATACTTGCTAGTTTCGAACGCATCATAAATTCAATGACCAATGGTGAAGACTTCATGTACTATGGAACAGCTAAGAAGATTTGGGACGTAGCTCGAGAATCCTACTCTGACAGTGAGAACACTTCACAACTTTGAAAGGTTAATTCATGATTTCAAGGAAGGTGATCTCTTTGCAACTTAATATTTTAGTTCCTTGAATAGATTTTGGAAGCAAGTTGATTTGTTTGAGAATGGCTAGTTGTCCCGACTATAATAACAAATACAAGAAAATTGTTGAAAAAGAGAGAATTTTTAAGTTTTCGTTAAGGCTAAATAAAGATCTAGATGAAGTTACGGGGAGGATTTTGGAATCAAACCATTACCTTCTATTCGAGAAGTTTTTTCAGAAGTAAGAATGAAGGAAAATAGGAAAAAGATCATGCTTGGAGGATCAAATGCCTCTCAACCAAGCCCAAAAGAAAGCTCTATACTTGTTGCTCATAACACCAACATGCCAAACAATGACAACCATGCTAGAAGGAGAGGGAGACCTTTATGTGACCACTGTAAGAAGCCAGGTCACACTAAACAAAATTATTAGATTCTTTATGGAAAACCACCTGATTGGAAGCCACGTGAGAACTGAGGATATGCAGTAGTTGGGAATACTCATTTCTCAGTAGAAAATAGTCCATTTAGCAAAGAACAACTTAAAGTCCTCAAACAACTGCTTAACCAGACCAATTTGTCTTTCCCAACCATGCAAAATAGCGGATCCAAGCCTAATATCACTGAAACCAGCATAGAAACTGGTTATGTTGCTCACCTAGGTAATCTTTCTATTGCTTTGAGCTCTAAGGTTGACAAAAACAATACTCGATTGTTGACTCTGGAGCTTCTAATCATATTACAGCTAATGCCTTTTTATTTCATGAATATAAACCTTGCTTTGAAAACCTGCTGATGAAAATTATGGATGGCTCTATAATTAAGGTGGTTGGAATAGGCATTGTGATTATATCTAATAATCTGATTTTAAAATCAGTGTTGTCGGTTCCTAATTTGGCATGCAATTTATTGTCTGTTAGCAAACTGACCAAGAATTTAAAATGTGTTACAAATTTCCTTTCTACACACTGTGTTTTTCAGGACTTGGAAGCGAGAAAGATGATTGGCAATGCTAAGGAAGAGATGGAGCTTTGTCTTCTCGAAAACACACAAGGTCTTCAAAAACAAATTCATACTACAAAGGGTGTAGCATTTATTGTTTTTCCTCCATTACCTAATAATAAAAGTACTATTATGCTTTGGCAATCTAGACTTGGTCATCCAAATTTTGTGTGTTTGAAGAAACTTTTTCCAGATCTATTCAATAAAAGTAATTCCTAATTCCTACAGTGTGAAATCTATCACCTATCAAAACATACTAGATCCAATTACCCTTTTCAAGGATATAAACCTTCAGAACCATTTTCAATTATTCACAGTGACATTTGGGGGCCTTCTAGGGGTTAACAAAATTATTCGTACAAGATGATTTGTATCATTCATAGATGATCACACGAGGTTTTTCTAATAAAGAGAAGTCTGAAACAAAGTCAATATTTCAAACTTTCCAACAAATGGTCTAGAATCAGTTTCAAACAGCTATCAAAGTATTTAGGTTGGATAATGCTAAAGATTACTTTAACTCTGTGCTTAGGAAAAGCTTAAAAAATAATGGAATTTTTCATCAAAGTTCATGTTTAGATACCCCACAACAGAATAGGATCGCAGAAAGGAAGAATAGACACCTTCTTAAGGTTGTTAGATCTATCATGTTTTCCATGAATGTACCAAGGTATTTTTTAGGGGAAGCCATTTTAACCACTGCCTATCTAATCAATAGGATGCCTTTTAGTGTCCTTAAATTCAAAGCACCATGTCAAATGTTACAATCAATCTCAACAACCAAATTATCAATACTCTTCATCCAAAAATCTTCGAGTGTTCATTCAAGACCATTCATCAGACCTAAGCAAGCTAGATCCAAAGGCAATCAAGTGTGTCTTTCTTAAGTACTCTGCTAAAAAAGGTTACATGTGTTATTTTCCTATCATAAGAAGGTTCTATACTACCACAGATATGACATTCTTTGAAAGAGATCCTTACTTTCCCAAAACACACATTCAAGGAGAAATCATTAGTTCAAGAATATGTATTTTGGCAAGACTTTCAAGACCATTGGACAGTACTCGAGACAAACCATACAAACCATGATCTTTACCCAACTTTAGCTACTACTAGAAAACCATCTGAGACCCAAAATCCACCTCAGACCAACCATGATGCACAACATGACTTGACCGAAGTACTTGAGAATAAAAATCCTGAATCACTTCCAACAGCTTCACCTCGTAACTACATATTACTTTCAAAACAAACTGAGTTACATGTTTATTTAAGACAAAAATAACCTCAAGAGAAGATAAAGCATCATTAAGTTCCTAAACAAAGCCAAGAATCCAACTTGATTCTGGAAAGTCCAGGCAACACTATCTCTGAGCCTAGTCTTGAAAATAATTCTCTTTATCTTGATGTTCCCATAGCTCTCAGGAAAGGAGTCAAAAAATGTAGAAACATCCTATTGGGCAATTTGTTTCCTATGAAAGTTATCTCCTCATTTTCAAGCTTTGATTACAAATATTTCCATTATAGAGATCCCGCAGTCGATTTATGAGGCACTAAAGAAACCTGAGTGGAATGCAGCTATTGGAGATAAGATTAATGCCTTGAAGAAAAATGGTACAGGGGACCTCAAGGTAAACAACTAGTGGGCTGCAAGTGGATCTCCAATGTTAAATACAAACTAGATGGAACTGCGGACTGATACAAGGCTAGGTTGGTCACTAAGAGGTTTACTCAGACCTATAGGTTGGATTATCAGGAGACTTTTGCTTCAATTGCAAAACTTAACTCTGTTTGCGTATTATTGTCTCTTGCAGCTGATTGTGGTTGGCCTCTCTTTCAACTATATGTCAAGAACACTTTTATCAATGGTGATTTGGAAGATGAAATTTATATGGAGATTCCTCCTGGATTTGAAACACCTATTAATGCTAATAAAGTTTGTAGGTTGTGGAAATATCTGTATAGCCTTAAGCAATCCCTTCGAGCATGGTTTGAAAAATTTGCAAAGGCAGTTAAGAAGCATGGTTACGATCAAGGTCAAGCCGATAGCACTCTTTTCATCAAACATCCACAAGATGGTAAGATAGCAATATTTATTGTCTATGTGGATGGCTTTATTCTAACAGGAGATGATCTAGAAGAATTGAGCAGATTAAAGAAACTTATTACCAATGAATTTGAAGTTAAGGACCTAGGGAATCTAAAATATTTCCTAGGAATGGAGGTTGCTCATTCTAAAAGAGGAATCTCAATTTCACAAAAAAAGTATGTCCTAGGTTTGCTTGAAGAGACATGAATGTTGGGTTGTAAGCCAACAAATACTCTTATGGAGTTAAATTTATAAATCGGGATTGAAGAATAATTGTGCACCGGTTGACAAAAGGAGATACCATCGCTTGGTCAGCAAGATTATTTATCTATCACACATCGGGCCAGATATTAGCTCCTTTTGAGTGTAGTAAGCCAATTCATGAATAGTCCTAATGAGAAGAATTTAAAAATTGTTTACAGGATCCATAGATATTTAAAGATGACTTTAGGAAAAGGATTATTGTTTAACAAAGGATAGAGTAGGAGTGTCAAGGTCTACTCAAATACTGACTAGGCAGGATCTTTTACTGATAGAAGGTCTATTACCAATTACTGTACGTAGGTATGGGCTATTACTAGTTACTGTACGTAGGTATAGGGAAATCTTATGGCTTGGAGAAGTAAAAAATAGGCTGTTGTTGCTAGAAGTAATGCTGAGTCTAAGTATCGTGCTCTAACATTGAGCATATGCAAAGGTATGTGGTTAAGAAGGTTGTTAAGGGAACTTGGAGTTACAATCAGTAACTCAATGACAACTTATTGTGATAATCTAGCATTTATCAACATTGTGGAAAATCCAATTCACCAAGATCGAACTAAGCATGTTGACCTTGATTGTCATTTCATCAAGGAGATAGTTGAACAAGGAATACTTGAGTTATCCTATACATCTACTATAACTCAAGTAATTGATGTTTTTACAAAATCACTGCCAAAATTGAAATTTGATTGGCTTATTTCCAAGCTAGAAAAAATCAACATCTATTCCTAGCTTGAGGGGGAGTGTGAAAATCAGATTTGATATTCCCTAATCCCTAATTTAAAGGGATTTTATTTTCTAATTCTAAAAATTCTTTTAATTATTTTTACCTGTTTAAGTTTTGAGATAAGAGTAAGCTGTTTATTTTATCTCTTGAATAAGTTCTGAGATAAGAGTGAGTTATTTTCTTTATCTTTTATACAGCTAAGAGTATTAGTATTTATTCCTGATTTTTAGGAATTTAGGACTCTATAATGTTGTATTCTTCTCAGCTGGTTTGCCTATATATACATCCATTGTACTTCTAATTTTTTTGTGAGTGAGAAATACAAGTTTTACTTTTGAAATTGCACAAGTGCTCTTCTGGACCCCCCTCCTGTTAGAGGGTTCTACAAATGGAATGAAGAAGTTGATAGGTCACATAGCATTCTTTACCTTATTGGTGAAAAGCGTCTGAACAACTTTCTGGGCTGCTAAAACTGCTGCATCCATGGCCACAAACAAGTTTCTTAACTGCTCAACTCTCTATTCTGTCTCTAACATCATCCTCTGTATCACTTTTGGGTCTGTGTTTAGTTGGTTCCCACCTCCTAGGTTGTTTCCTCTATTACAGTTATGCTCCTTACATAAAGAGGATGTGTAAGACGTGTAGTAGTGTTCTACTAGCTCTCCACTCCCTCCTCTTTAGGTCTGGTTCCTTCAATGTTCTAACCACCTACAATTCTTCGCTGTTACTCTCGATTCTTGATTTGGGCTTATTCTAATTTTTTTTAAGAGGCATGCCACTGATTGATCATTACCAATATTATGTTCCCTCGATTAGGATGTGCCCTTTCCACCCAAAGCTACCTCTAGTATGGGCTTTATGGTGCGATTTTCTTCTTGCCTAGACTCGTTTCTCGTTGAGACCACTATTCTTAACCAGTTAAGATTGTTTCACAAATTTGTTTGTTACAAGTTCCCTAAAGATGACAACAAGTTGTAGCAGCAGATTTTTGCATGCTTGAGAATGGTTTAGATTGCTCCCACTCTGTATGAAGCTAGCTTGGAAAGATGATGGTAGGGTTGATAACACTTTTGATCCCTGTCGGCAAGGGTCACTCCTTCTGTTAATGGGGGGCTTAACTTTTGTCTTTTTACGGGGCTGGTACATGTAAAGACACTTCGATATCTAAGTCATTTATCGATTTTACTACCTAAATAGTTGAAATTTTTTGTAAACTGTGATTAAACTATGGCAAGGGCTAAAAACTGATAAAAGTAAGGAGTAAGGTTAAGATATCTTTTTGGTGCTCTCCAAAGAGCACATAAACATTTTTTTTTTGTGGTTAAGCTATAGATATGTGTAGTTGAATGAATCTAAGTTGTCTCCTATGGCTACATTTGTATTGGTCAATGTTGGACTTTCCCCCCTAAGTTTTCTATCAACTTTCTATGCCCATGCCTCCTTTAGACAACCAAACATTTTTTATGACTATTCATCATGCCTCCATCTTTTCTTCTTTGTCAATTTTCCGTTTCTATCTGCCCTCTAAAACCATTCTTCTTCTTGTCACGTGTACTCTAGGTGCTAGGCGTAGGCTTCCACTACACTTTGCTGCATCTTCATTGTTTGCTTCCATTTTTCATTATTTTGTCTAATATTCCTTTCAAAGCCAACCTTCTTCCAACCGTAAGAAGCTTCTCTCACCCTAAGACCTATCTTTCGTATTAATTGCTTCTCAACCACCACATTAATTGTCATGATTTATGACTATTTTGCCTTTTGTGTAGTTATATTTTTTTGTTATTTAGAGGTTGGGTTCGCTCACTTATGGGCTACTGGAGCTGAACTTACTGGGATTAGGTTTGCCTCATATAGACTTAACCCATATGAAAATTATGACTTCTTCAATAGGTAATTAATTTGACAAGACTGTTTATGACAACCAATGAATTAGAGACTCTGAAAGTGCTAGCTTCTTATGTTATACAGCTTACCCACTCCAAGTTACAAAGCTTGGTTATCAGTTCTACACATTACTTTATCATTACTCACATACATAATGCTACTTATGAAGCTCAGCCAACTACTCAATTATATAAGCTTCTTTCTCATAAAGCACAAGGCTTTATGAGAGTGGTTTTGTGTAGCAACTTTGGTAGGAAATGAATAAGAGGTTAGTAGTAGAGCAAAAACGTGATTGGTGGATCTTCCATATAGCTTCACTTGTTACACAACAATTCCCTTAATATATATACCAACTAATTAATAGTTATCTTCTTAAAAAAGCTTCTACTTTTGACAATACGATTATCTCCATCCCTTAGAAAAGCTTTAAAATGTGAACTAACGAGATACATTTAACGTTAAGATTAATGACTGTATCTACTTTGTTTCTTTAGGTTTTCATATCAAAGTAACCTAACAATAAAAGAAAATTAAAAAAAAAAAAAGCTTTGAACAAAAAAAACCCAAAATAAAATAAAAACTAGGTAAGAATTCTATAGCAGACGAAGACTACACTAATAAAAAAAATCTTCCTTAATTAACACCCGTAAACAGTTAAAAAAATAATAATTAAGAAATTTGTCTTTTATCAAATCTTTGATCTAAATCTCTATAAATAGATTTATTACAAAATTAATGGGGAAATATCATATACCACCTCTACTTTCTGTGACATTATCGTGAAAAAAATGTCTTCTGCACTTTTGTATAAGCGCCAACCTTACCTTTTTAGAAAGTCATCATGGATTACCCTTCCGTTAATAATTTAGACATTTGATGACATAAGTTCTCCATCCATAAACTCTACAATTGCCAATATACCCTTTACCATATTTTTAAAAAACAAGTGAATAAATAAACAATTAATCTATTGAGGAAATGACCTTTTTACCCTTGAATGGACCCAATTAAAAATAAATCTTCCCAGCATATGTGGCAATGGGAAACGATAGATTTACCCCTCACATTTTAAAAAAATTAATATAGCCATTGCAAGCTAACCGTTGCACCATACATGTATGTCTTTGTACTAGTATATGAAGCTAGTTTAAACCAGCAAAAACACCATTGTAACATAGACAAATCACGTCTTGAAATCAAATGCAATAATAATTTTTACACAAGCAATCTCACCAGTAGCCGTCATTTGACATAAATATTATCAACATAGACAATCAAAATCTACCACTCACCATTTAAACATCATTCCACACATCAAAGTTCAAGTTACAAAGCAAGGAATAAAGCAATACAAGGTTAAAGAAAATGACATCAAAGGTAAGTACAAGGCCATAAATTGATATAGCAAGCTTAAGCAAGGAAGGCACAATAGCAGTACATCAAACATTAGTGCTAGAGGTAAATCTAAATGGCAACCTAATCAAATTCAAAAACATGAGATACAAATGTAGTTCAAAGGCCACTGTTATGAATTCTAAGTCTTCTAATGATCCTGGTAAGTTATATTTTGTATGCAAAGATGGATTATATAATTTCTACAAGTGGCGAGAGCTTGATATTGAAGAAATTAACTGTGATGTTCTTGATTTGGTGAATGCACTAATATGGAATGTGAGGAGAAGACTAGGAAGGAGAAGTCCAAAACATTTTATAGAAGATTCAAGGTGATATGAAGCAATTGATGACCCAAAATGAAGTGCTTGTGCAAATCAATAAAAAAATGAAGAATGTTCTCATGGTGAACAGGTTGTTATTCTATATGTTGCTGCTTATTTTTATAGGATTTATGGTAAAGATGATGTAATGTAATGGCTTATGCATGAAATGAAGAGCAATCAAAGTTCAAGTTACACTAAACTGATGAACTCACAAGACTAAAATGGGCTATTATATTGCAATTTGAAATACAGAGCTAAGCTGCATAGTCATGAATAAAATATATCAGCTACAAGATTACAATAGAGCATAATTTTCTTCTTATTGTGTGTGCCTAACTAAATGACTATACAAGTTCCTTTATAAATGATTAGCAACCCTATTCAAGTTCATTTACATAATACATAGCATATGATGAAGGTTGTATTGCCACTGCATGATTACTTACATATAAATTGCACATTAACATACATAAAATATTCCAAAAGCTTTCAAAATATTCTTCAAACTCACTGATTTCCTTGAGAATACCACCTTGTCACTATATGATTACTTACATAAATTTAGAAAGATAGTAAAAAGAATAAAAACAAGTGACAAATGCAATAGAAGGTATTTATATTACCTCTTCCTCTTCCAATGGTAGTTGAATTTTGAGTCTGATGAGATGAGGGAGAAGTTGAGCACCCAACATTTTCTGATGCTGCACCACGTTGAGATGACTTTGCTTGAGATGGTGATGCTAGTTGCTAAGAAGATGACCTTATAGTGGAGTTCCTTGCCTCCGACATTTAGAAAACAGGAAAAAAAATAATAAAAAGCAAGCAATGCTAGTTGTTAAATGATTTAATAATCATATACCAAAAGGGTAATGACATTGTAACTTGTTTATTCTTTCTGGCTAGGGCATTTATGCATGTCCTTTTCTTGAGACTAAGAGGATGTTGGTGGAGGGTGGGGTTATGCTACACCAATATGATTTACAACTGTATTTGGCTAAGATGCTATTGGTTAAAAAGCTAGCCTCATAGTGGATGTCCTTGTCTTACACATAAAAAAACCAGCAGCAAGAAAGTTAGCTAGACATAATATCAGCAAACATGGAAAATTTAAATATTTAGGAAATATAGTTCACCTACCTTTTCTTATTTGTGGCTAGGGCATTTTTGTAGCTCCTTTTATTGTGATTGTACCCACTACAATTTTTGCATCTATTGTAAATAGCTTTGAAGTTGGCAATTGTCATTTGCAGCCTTTCTCCTAATTTCTTAGGCCTCCCTACCTTAGTCCTCTTTTTGGGGGCTTCCAAGTTATTACATGGCACCTTTGGCCACTCACTTTGATCGGGTATAGCCCTGACGTAATGGTCATAGGCTGCGATGTATCTATCCCTCAATAGTATCTTGTCGACAAACTAATGAATATTTACCCTCCTTTCATTTGCATAAGCAATGGCATGGATGCAGGGCATTCCAAAAATCTGAAACTATCCACAACTGTAATACCTTTTGTTCAATCTCACCACACAAACTCCCCCTTTAATTAAAACGTCAAACTCTATGTTGCCACACCAGATCACCTCTATTACAGGACTCAATTTCCCTTATCACTAATCACACTCCTAAATTTTGGACCTACATTTAGTGCCATTTTAGACATTCTTTTAGCTTGTAATGGCCAAACAAAAAAAAATCAAAAGCAAGTTATGAAAACAAAAGCACCTAATAAGTAAAATCCAAAAAAAGAAATGCAATGCACTTACTTTCTCTACATCCTCTTTATTCCTTCTTATGTCCTCAACCATGATAAGATAGGTCTGACCTCGACGACGGTTGATCCAAGAGTTAAATGATTCCTTGATATTGTTGGTGACATGATCAACCTTAATATTTTTATCGAAGGTGTATCTACTATAATGTATTAGAGGAATGTTGGCCGAGTAGTCAAATGCCTTATTCTCAACTCTTTTAATTTCTTCCATGGTTAAGTGATAGTCACTAACATAGAGGCTTTGCAAGCCCTTCAAAACAACTCATGTATTCTTGATTCAATATATTCTCTATTGAAATTTTCATACAAATGCTTACCACAAAAGTTGTTTGATGCTTATAGCCACCGCACAGTCAAAGCATTCATAACTCTCTTTTGCTTATCACTCATAAATATCATAGGCAGCCTACACCCATCTACTCCTCATATGTGTTCACATAATAGCTATAAAAACCAATTCCATGTCGAATTGCATTCAACCTCGTAAATTCTTAGGGCTAAGGGAAACATCCCATTGTTGGCATCAATGCCCACAACTATCAGTAACACCTCTCCCGTAGGGCCCTTTAGGTGACAACCATCTACACCTACAAATGGCCTACAACCCCCAACAAAACCTTGTCTCTGTGCAAGAAACCTAATAAAAAACCTCTAGAATTTAGAGCTTGCAGATGTCAACTTTGCATCTACCCTAACATAAACAGTTATACCAGGCTTTGTGATTTTTACAATGTTTGCATATTTGTGCAATAGGTTAAGGGCTTTTAGGTGGTGTTCCCTTATGACCTCAAGAGCTCTCATCCTAGCTCTACACAACTTCTATTTGTATGCTTCAATATATATATATATATATATATATATATATATATATTCCTTTTCTAACCACTCTACATCCAGGGTAGCATTATCTCTAAAATGGTCCTCAATTTTTTTGCTATCCATATGTATGTCCACTTAAGGGTATCAAGGATTTTAGAACACCTATGTGCAGGATATAATGTTTAATTTTGTAGGTCATTGGGTCTTGTGTTGTGGAGGCATGAATCCTCCAACGATAGCCTTTTGTAACACTTACTAGTCACCCAATTTTTCTCATTGTTTCATTTTTTTTAAGCTTAATCCCCTTACGCATCGAGTATTCTCTAAGAACTTCTCTATAATGGGCCAAATTTTCAAATGTTTGACCAAATCTAAACTCAACCTCCCCTTCAGGACCAGCCCAAACAATTTTGCCTTATGGACCATAACCATCCTATCACTCCCCACTTCCTCCTCACCATTGCTTATTAACTTTTCAAAATTTTCACCATCACTTTCATAATGTGAATGGTCATCTAATGACTCATCTCCACTCTTACTTCTTCCCCTACTATCACTTCCTAACCCATTATTCTCACCCTGCACATCTACATCAGTTTCAGGCCTATGGTTTACATCAGCACCACACTCAAAGTCATACTCACTATGGCACTCTGAGTTTCCAAGAGAACTTTCACTCTTAAGTTCTTTAGAGGCACTATTGTGCAACTCAAGTTCTATTTCAACATCCCTATTGGCCAACTCAGGATCATCCTCATCTATCCTAGTATTCATCTCAGATTCAATGTCATCAACCCTATTGATCAACTCAAGTTCATTTACAACTTTACAAGGCACCCCAATGGAAACTTGCTCACTGTCTAGTGGTTTAACATCTACTGAAATGGTTACATCATGAATTTTTTTCTTTTCAAACATTTTCAAGGATTTCTAGAAATTGCAAGTCAGAATAAATGTTCATGATTTCTCCATCCCAAGGTAACATAACAATAAATTTGACGTCCCTATGATATATAACACCCAGTTTAAAAGCCATATTAGCAACATATATCAAGCTAATCCTACTGACTTTATCAGGTCTATATTCCCAAATTTAATCACAAGACCCATTGCTTCTAATGCTTAGAAAACATGCCCATCAGATTGCCATATGCATCAACAGATATTACAATATGAAAAAAAAAACTTGTCAAAAACCTCAAACACATAATAAAGTAGCCAAGCATAATATAAAACTGAAAAAAAAACCACTCATCTCATGCATGCATGTCAATATAATAGTACAAGTATACAAGTTATCACATCAATTTCATATACTTTACATCAATTTGTAAAAACCCCAATTTTTCCAAAATCTAGGTTCTGATTCTAGGGGAAAAAACACGTACAACAACATAAAATTCTCAAATAAGACCAAAATTACTAATAACAATAGTCAAATATATAAAATATAAAAAAAAGTGAAATAAACAAATACTCAAACAACATGACATTTTTTAATGGAGAGATGGTATACAATGTATGAAGGAGTTGATAAACCTTACCCAACAATGGAAACAAACTGCTACAACAAGCTTTAGAGGTTCAACAAGCTTCAACTTATTGTTGAGTGAGATATTGTACGTGGGAAGAGGAACAGTCGAGAGCGATGAAGAAAGAAAGAGAAAGTGGGGGTTAAGTGAAATTATCTTTTTAACTATTGACTTGCCTCTTTGCTCTTGTTAAATGACCATTTTAACCCTCCATATTCAAGTTATTTACATGCACTTAATGTATAAACTAACAGAAAGATACTCAATGATGACTTTCTAAAAATGTAGGGTTGGCACTCATAAAAAAGTACAAAAGACGTTTTCTATGTAATATCACAAAAGTTAGGGGTGGTCTTTGACATTTGCCCCAAAATTAATCAAAAAAGTCCTTTCGATTTTGATGGATGAAGTAAATTCAAAAAATTAATAACATTAATTTAGGTTAATGTTGTGTCAAATATGTAATAATACCATTCTCATATGAGTTTGTATAATAAGTTTGTAAGTATAATACTACTCTACTATAATTTAAAAACAGTATGATTGGTATATTTAATTTAAGTATAATTATAAGAAATCAAACAGAAATAACATTACAAAAAAAACATAAAATTGAATAAACAAATAAAATAATAGAGAGAAAGTAAGAAAAATATAAGGTTTAAGTAATTGAGAGGCGTGTTATAAGCATCTGCATAAAACTAAAGTTCTTCCTTTATGCAATTAATGTCAGAATCTTAAGATTGCAAAATATAATCCCATGGTGATAATTAGTCTTCTCGACGAACGAGAAGAACCATATCTCTAATGTCGTGGTTGCTAAAAAACATATGATAGAAAATACTAATCAGTTGAAATTTGCATATAATATTCTGCTTCTTAATTTATGTCTTTTGCCTTATACAACATTCCTTACTCTTATAATTAACTCATTATATATAACGCTTAATTTAACTGAGGTTTAATCAGTACAACATGGAAAGCCATTTGCGGCGGGCTGAAACCGCCGCAAAAGCACTTTTACGGTGGGTATACGACGGTTGTAAACCGCCGTAAAAGCAACCGCAGTAAAAGCTTTTGCTGCAGTTTTGGCCCGCCGCAAATGTCTTTTTAAGGCAGTTTAGTTGTTCGACGCAAAAACATACGACGAAATAGAATTGGCATATAACACACTGTTATACAGCGGGTTTAAATTGCCGTATATGGACCTTATACGGCGATTTTTTAACTGCCGTATAAGGTTTCTTATAAGGCGGTCTGGAGACTACCTCAAAAGGTTGATTATACGACGGTTTAAAAACCACCGTAAAAGTACCTTATACGGCGGTTTATAAACTGCCGTAAATGGATTATTTTAATTTTTAAAAATCTTTTTGCGACGACCAAGAAACCACCGTAAATGATTTTTTTTGGGGAAACTCTTTTCCTGTTTAGTATTGTTTACTGTTTAAAGATTGAGTAACTTATCTCGCAAAAATACTTTGATATGTTTCTCCAATCATTCGATAAATACGATGAAATCAAATCAAATATCAAAATATATCACATAAATAGTTTAACCATAATGTAAACAAACCAAACATAACTCAATCGTCATTCACATAGTTCAACATCATATAATCAAATAGTTAAACATCTGATCAGTTACATAATTCAGCAGCGTCCACAAAACTCAATCATAGGATAAGTAAGCTGTAAAACTTGGCGTAAAACTTGGCAAACAACCTGCAAGAATAAATTTGTAATCAAGATTATAATCATTAAGTAACATTATGTATTTTAAAACAAATTGTATAATTTCATTTATATACCTATTCATTCTCGTGGTTTGAATCACGATCTGTGAGGTTGTTTGTTCAATGACTATCATATTGGAAATAGCTATGATGTCCACTTGAAGCATCTGGGGCCTATTCATAAAAAAGAACATGAAACATAAGTAAAAAATATGAGTTAACTTAAACCACATTTTTAACTTTAAAAATAAGCAAATACCGGTCTTGTAGCACGCCGCTCTGCAAATTCTGGAAACCTCTCCTGCAGGAAGGAAACAACTTCATCATACATCATTTTCATGTTTTTGTGATCCTGCTTCAAGTTGTTGTGTGCTTCATTCAAGTTTTTGTGTGCTTCCTTCAAGTTGTGGTGCTCTTGCTGCAAATTACCCAACTCTTCCCTCAAGTGAACATCCGATGAGTTGTTGCCTTGCACGTCAGTCGGAGTGGACCAAAACCATATGTCTGGGCATAACCGTGATGATCAGGTAGGGATGGCAATGGGGCGGGGCGGGTCCGGGGCGGCCGGTACCCAGCCCCGCCCCGTTCAAATTTTTTTTGCCCCGCCCCGCCCCATTGCCCCGTTGCGGGGCGGGGCGGGGCGGGGCGGGGCAAAAAAATTTTGAACAAATTGGACCCGCCCCGCCACGCCCCTAAACATTTATATTTTTACAATTAACCCCCTATAATATTTATATTTTTTGCAATCAACCCCCTATAACATTTACACACTCTAATTTTTATCATATTATTTTACTTACTGTCAACCCTCTAATATATTCAAATGTGTTACAGTCACCCCTAATAATATCATTTAAGTCCCAATAGTTTATTTTTTATCACATATACCCTTATACTGTGCGGGGCGGGGCGGGGCGGGTCGGGTCGAACGGGGCTAAATGTTAGACCCGGACCCTGACCCGCCCCTACCGAGGCAGGTTTCTTTTGCCCCAGACCCGCCCCAAAACAGTTTTGGGGCGGGTCTTGCCCCGTCCCATTTGTCCAGGGCAAACCGGGGCCCCGAACCTGGCGGGGCAAATTGCCACCCCTATGATCAGGTCCCATTACATTGCCAAATACTTCTTCTCTTACTTGTTGAGTTTGCTGGTCTTGCGAAAATTGAGACAAACCTTCATTAAATTGACTCTACAACATAATAGAAAGAAATAACAACTTAATAAAGATAATGTATTATGCAAAAATTAATTTACCAATAGTGGATGAACAAATAATTCAAAAAATTAAAGAACTTACAATTATTTCTGCACTTTCATCATCACCTACTTCGCCATTACTTTTTGTTCTTGTCTTGACAAAGACACTAATGCGATCAGTTTGCTCTCCATTCCTTATCATCTAAACGAGAAAATAACAGAACTACAATAATACAACTACTAAAAAGATATAAGTAAATCTTGATAACCAACAAATAAAGAGTGTATAAACAAACAAATGTAACTTACCTCTTCTCGTTTCTGAGCAAATGACGTGCGGCCTGTTCGATAAAGTGCAACTTGTTGTGCTCGATTTACCTTATTCTTCTCTGCAGCTTCCTATAATATAAACAATAAACAAGGTTAACAACAATTATATTATATGACTTACAATATAAATAAAAAAAAATATGAAATCTACACTTTTGGATTTATGTTAGGCACATACTTTAGCCTGTTCTGTTCCCCAATAAGCTACAAGAATAGGCCACTGATCCGGCTGAACTCTGGGAGGAGTGAATTGTGACCGATCCTCATCCGTATCATACTTTTTGTAGTACTCCCTCTTTACACGAGATTTCCAATCCCGCCAAAGGTTCCCAATATGTTGTAAACAATAGGGTCTATACTCATCAGGAACATCTGTATTATCCTGCAAAAACAAATTGCAATAGATTAATCGAGGTACAAACTCAATATACATGTTATCTTATAGATTTCTTAAAGATAAATAACCTTCACTTCTTTCCAGATGGCATCCAAAAGATGTGATGACATATTTTGCCACTGAGGACAAGTCAACGGAGCCATATTGCCATTTTTGGTTATGATTCCAAGTTGGGTGGTTAATTTGTCTTTGTTTACGTTAATTGGTTGCCATTGAGAGTTAAACTGAATATGCAACCTTTGGCCTGTACCCCACTCACGAACAGTGCGAGCTATTCCACGTCCTCTCACAACACCTGATGTACCACCTGTATCTATAAAAAAACAACAACAAATGTTTAAACAATCTTAAATTTTTAAAAATTAAAATAAACATGTATATAGCTTTTTTATTCGTTTGAGTTTGAGAAGATGTTGCCGATTGTCGTCGAGCTTCTACTTCTTGTTCTATTATACTCTCCATGGAGGTGTCTCTTGGTCTCTTTGGCGGCATAGTTATCTATTCAAAAAAATATTCACAGTTAAAGAAGCTAATATATTTGTTTAAGCTCCACGATAATTAATATATGCATATAATAAAAAATTACAATTCATACAAGTTCAATTGAACAAATTATATATTTTATTCATAAAAAGTAATGGTTACACATAGTCGAGGGGAAGTCACATAATTGGGCAAAAGAAGAATGCCCCTAAAACAAAAGCCATATGAAAAAATCACGTAATCAACAAAAAACATGTCGAACGAAGTACTGTCAATCAACATCATCCATATCATCATCACTGTCTTCTCAATTGATGATCACTGTTGTTCCCTCAACTCCTTGTCTAACCCATTGAACATCTTCCTCACGAAAATAACCCCTTTCATCTAGTTCTTGCCGTGTATATAGCTTAACTTGTGGCACCATGTTCCCAATAGATGAATTTTTGGACGTAAGATCAAATGTATCTCTTGTTGACATTTTAAGAACAACATGCCAATCTTCATCTACCGGATCTTGGATGTAGCAAACTTGCTCCGCCAAAATGGAAGGTTCATCATCAATACCGTTATCTTTGTATAATAGATGATTAAAATTAACCATTGTGAAGTCGAACTCATCACACTTCTTTCCAGTCCGATTATCAACCCAATTACACTTGAACAAGATGAAAGTCATGTCGTTGACATATTGAATTTGAATTATATCTGTTAACACTCTAAGAAATGTTACACTGTCAGAAAGAGGGTTTAGATCTCGTGCACTAGCATAACTCATGGTATCAGCCTTCAAAATAACACCAGATTGTTGCTTGTTTTTGTGTTTATCTGCATCCTTGGTACGAAATTTGAAGCCGTTGACAACATAAGATTTATTGGTACGTGTACCCCATTTAGGGCCATTAGCTAAATGAATGATTTCCTTAGACAATGATACATTTGAGGTC
This sequence comes from Boswellia sacra, assembly GCA_013180625.2. NCBI lineage: Eukaryota > Viridiplantae > Streptophyta > Magnoliopsida > Sapindales > Burseraceae > Boswellia > Boswellia sacra. The sequence goes on from SNVD02000483.1 coordinate 37,984, forward strand.
TCTTGCAAGAAGTGAACCTATGGAAACACATATAGTCAGCAACAAAAATCTCTATAGCAACAAAATATTAATTAAATTTCTGGCACTTACATGATTTCGAAACGATTCGTGGAATTTTCTGTTATGCTCTTTTTGAATTTCGTGAATAGAAGAACGTGACATTTCATTACGAATTTCATTAAGACGCTTTCTGTGCGAGAAGACATTGGAAGATATCAAAAAGAGATAAAAAGTACCTTAACTTAGTTGTATAGCAAAAAGAACTTAGGTAATGAAGGAAAATTATGCATATCTTAATCTCGAAATGGATCAATAGAAGTTGTATTGACTAGCACATATCTATGTGCTTGAACCCAAGAGATATGATCAAGTTCGAATTGCTCTCCTTCATCAGAGGTACCATCTTTATTCCGAGGTCCTCGATTGAGTTTAGTTTCCACTTCATCGAGATATCTTGAACAAAAGTTTGTGCACTCATCCATTAGGTATCCTTTAGCAATAGAAGCCTCAGGATGTGCATGATTACGCACATATCTCTTCAGAGTTAGCAAATACCTTGATAACCCATGAAATTTATAAGTACTATCAATCAATTCATTTAGAATTTATGAAAATTAAAAGACATTAACATGGTAGTTTATAGTACCTCCCAATTGGATACATCCATCTAAATTGAACTGGTCTCGCTAATGATGCCTCCTCAGGAAGATGAACAGGAAAATGCTCCATAATATCAAAGAATGAAGGTGGGAATATTTTCTCAAGATGACATGATGTAAGCACCACTTTATCTTGAATATTATTTAAATCCTCTTCAGTTTTCACTTTTGAGCATAATTGCTTAAAAAAGTTAGCCAACTCAATCAAAGTGGCAACAACATTTTTCGGTAATGCTCTTCGAGCAGCAAGAGGAAGCAGTTGTTGTAGCAGTATATGATTGTCATGACTTTTCAAACCTGAAATGCTTTGCTCTTTCATGTGAACACGATGAGAGATATTTGATACATAACCATCTGGTAACTTCACCTTTTTCAACACCTTAAGAAAGACGTCTTTATTTTCTTTGGTCATTGAGAAACATGCAGGAGGTAATTATAATTTGTTAGCGCCCCGTTCTTGAGGATGCAATGCTTTTCTAATTTTCATATCCTTTAAATCATAGCGAGCTTTCAAATTATCTTTTGATCTCCTAGGATCCCCCAACAATGTCCATAGTACATTGTCATAGACATTCTTCTTAATATGCATGACATCAAGATTATGTCTAATCAAGTTATGCTCCCAATATGGTAGTTCAAAGAAAATACTTTTATTCTTCCAGATGTTTGCATGATTTTGGGGATTATTCATTCTTCTTTGAAGATCTTCTATCTTATATTCAGTTAGTGTATCTTGTACTTGTTGTTTTATATCAAAACCAGATAACCGAGATGGAGCAGGTCCCATATCGGGTCTCCCATTGAAGAAAATCCTATCTTTTCGAAATCTATGAGTAGTAGGTAAATATCGCCGATGACCCATATAATAAAATTTCCTACTATGAGACAACCATTTGGAAACCGTATTTCCTAAACAACAAGGACATGCTTTCTCCCCTTTTGTACTCCAGCCTAATAGATTCGCATATGCCGAAAAGTCATTGATAGTCCATAACAATGCTGCATGAAGCTTGAACATTTGTTGACACGATGCATCATAGGTTAGTACACCTTCACTCCATAATTCTTTCAATTCCTCAATCAATGGTTGCATATAGATATCTATTTTATTCCTAAGACCTTTGGGACCATCAATAAGTACAGAAAATATGAAAAAACTTTCTTTCATACATGGCCAAGGAGGTAAGTTGTACGACATTAACACAATAGGCCATGTACTATGGGCTATAGACATAGTCCTAAAAGGATTAAATCCATCAACTGTCAAGCCAAGTCTCACGTTATGACAATCAAAAGCAAAATCTGGATTTTTTTCATCGAAAGTTCTCCAACAAAGACTATCAGTCGGATGCCTAAGAACACCGTTTTTAATGCAATCTTCTGCATGCCATCGCATAAGAGAAGCGGTTTTTTAGGACAAGAATAATCTTTTTAACCTAGAACGTAATGGAAAGTATCTAACTTGCTTTGCAACTATCTTCCCATGCGAATTTGATGCATCATTCAACTCATCAAAGTTTTTATAGCGAGACATTTGTCATATGCAACATCTATCCAAATTTGCAAACTCACCTCTAAACAATATACAATTGTTAGGACAAGCATCCCAAGTCTTGTATGTAAACCCCAAGTCAGTAGTTATCTTTTGTGCTTCATAATATGAAGAAGGAATTTTGACTTGGTCAGGAAAGGGCTTCTTCAAAAGTTCTAGTAACTTTGTCACTGATTTGTCGGTCCATCCGTGCAACATCTTAAGTTGCAAAAGTTGAACAGTAAATGAAAGGGAGGTAAAATTTTCACAACCCGGATACAACGGACACTCTGCCTACTCAAGTAGCTTTAAATACGTTTTAGTTTCACTATCTAATGGACAACTACTATGTTCACCGAAGGCATTATTTGGAATCCCCATGGCCTCATGTATCATTCCAACCATATCATCACCCCTTGTAGAATCACAACCAACCTCAAAATGTTGGTCAGGTTGGTCAGACTCTATAGGTGCATATTGATCACCATGTAAGGTCCACCTCTTGTACGTTCTTAAAAACCCATTGCATATCAAATGCTCCCTTGCTGTGTATCTATCCATAAGATATCGATTGTGACATTTCTTACATGGACATAATATTCTATTATCATTCACTAAATTGCCAAAGGCAAAATTTAGATATCCCTCCACCCCAGTGAAATATGCTCGACAACATCGATTTGCTAAGTCAATCCAACTCTTATCCATGAGAATTTCCCTTAAAAGTAATAACAACAATGTTTATATCAATACAAATTTATTCATGCACAAGTGAATAGATATAATATGAAACCTAATTGCAAACATTTATCTAAAAGGTTGGTGGTCCTATCCTATACAAGAATGCATAAGTTTGTACTATAAACTAGTAGTCACAAGTTGCTCCATCTTAACAGAAAATTCGGTAGCATTTCCTTATAGTTCTCCAAGTACACATATATATAGTTGATTGAATGCATGTGTCATTTCGATGTTCGAAAATTAACACAAAACAGACAATCATCTATTATGTACTGAGAGAACATGAGAAAATGTAACCAAATTTTCTGATAAGATGGAACAAAACATGACCAACTAATTTACAATACAAACTTATGCATTCATGAACTGTCCGAATCTAGAGAATTTAAGAATCATTACTAGACATACACTCTTCGTTGTCATTTTTCGATGAAAATGAAAAAAGATACGTCATATAATAATTCTCGAACGGGGTCTAAGCTTGTATGCATGAATAACAATTGAATATAACAATGTTAATAAACTTTTCAACGAACATAGGAAAACATAATATTTATAACAAAGTATAGAAGCGGGATCCGTACTTTATGTGAAACCGCCTTTTGGCTTCATTTGGTTTTAGTAGGCTTGTGTCTTTTTTAAAGGTTTAATGGGTGGACCATTTTTTTAATTTAGTTCTAGAAGGCTAGTGTCTTTCTGTAAGGTGTAATGTGTTATTGTCTTTTTTCTGTTTGTTTGTTTTAGTGGGATGGGTTGGGTTAGTTTATAAGTGAATGGGGCTAGGTTAGTTTAATTAATTGTTGCTTTAATGGGCTGTTTCTTTTTTTTTTTTTTTGGAATTAGTTAGGCCTAAATGCTCTTTTTGGGTATAGTGGGCTACCTAGTTTGCTTATGTTAGTGGGATGGGTTGGTTTAGTTTATAAGTGAATGGGCTACGTTAGTTTACTTATTTGTTGGTTTAATGGGTTGTTTCTATTTTTTTTGGAATTAGTTGGGCCTAAATGCTTTTATTGGGTTTAGTGGGCTACCCACTTTGCTTATGTCAGTGGGATGGGTTGGTTTAGTTTATAAGTGAATGGGCTATGTTAGTTTAGTTATTTGTTGGTTTAATGGGCATTATTAGGCCATCAATGGTAGTGGGTTTAATGGGCTGTCGGCCTTTTTTGTAATTAGTTGGGCCGTCATGCCTTATTCTTTGGTTTAGTGGGCTGCCCACTTTGCTTATGTTAGTAGGATGGGTTGGTTTAGTTTATAAGTGAATGGGCTAAGTTAGTTTAATTAATTGTTGGTTTAATGGGTTGCTTTTAAGTTTTTTGGAATTAGTTGGGCCTAAATGCTTTTACTGGGTTTAGTGGGCTACCCACTTTGCTTATGTTAGTGGGATGGGTTGGTTTAGTTTATAAGTGAATGGGCTAGGTTAGTTTAATTAATTGTTGGTTTAATGACTGTTTCTATTTTTTTTTTTTTGGAATTAGTTGGGCCATCGTGCCTTATTTTTGGGTTTAATGGGCTGCCCACTTTGCTTATGTTAGTGGGATGGGCCCTCTTTGTTCATTTGGTGGGCTGGTGTATAATTTTTTTATTTGTGTAGTAGGCTGCCCTCTAAACAAATGTTGTGGCAATTTTTTGGGCTTCTAATGATGCATCAATAAGCCGATTTACATTAATCTGAATGTCATGTTATTGCTAAATTCTAGTACATCAAATATGGCACATTGATCATTTCAAAGTCAGTTATGCAAATTAGATTATTGTTTCAAGGCATTGCCTCACCCAAACACAGAAGCAGGAACTAAATTCTTATGATTTAATTTTCTTCGTATTAGCAAATAACAATAGTATTAGCATAGGACAGAGAATGTGCAATCAATAGGCAGCAGTGAAAGAATATCTATTTGGTATAATTATTCACACCTGATAATTAGTCACCAAACCTCTATTGGCAGGTTGATCCAGCAATTTGAATATGACAACCTAGAGAAAGAATTAAAGAAAAAGAACATAAATGGGCAGCCAGTCTTCCATAACAACATAAATTTCAAATAAAGTGACTTTCAAACCAAATTTTTCAAACTGCATATTATTCAAAATCTTAATTATGAAACTTAACTTTATACCAAAATTACTAATTGTAGTTACAATTTTATAATCAGTCAATGCAATGTCAGAAATTTTTACGGGTTCCTCTGCTTTTCTACATATTAGACCAGCATGTCAAAGTGTTTAAATATACCTTTGTAGTTGCATACTCTGCTAAATACCTTCAAAGGGTACTGATATTCATGGCTATCACTTTTTTCCTATTAATTTGTAGCGGTTAAGGTTGTTATAACAAGCATTTTTTTTTTTTTTGCATTAAACATGGCAGAGATGCCGTCATTAAGTAGACATGCAGTCAAGTATGAATTCTGAAAGCATTTTTGGTTACAAATACAATATCTATTGTATATGTCAAGTCCAGCCAATTGATAATAAGACCATTATCTAATGGACTAGTAAATCAAATACTTTCTTATTCCAAATTTCCAATACAAATACAAATAAGTTGTCATGTCCACTACTAAGGAGTATCTAAAGATGTTCAGCTTAGAGTAACTTCAATTATATATAAAGGAATACTGGATTTTAATGGAAGAAAGATGCAGGTGTCATAGTAGACTGAGAAGAAGAGTAAATGGTGGGCCTTCTTCTTATCAGTTCCTTATGCTTTAATGAATCTATCTTTGGAATCACTCATCAAAATAGATTTTACTCTTCCTCTGCAATGTCACAACATCAATAATTGATCTTGGTGGGATGATTTCAACGGATTAATTTGAACCCAAATATCTTCTACTTAATCCATCCAAGAAAGGACCATTCTTGTCTAGATGCAGGCAACAAATAGAAATTTTGTCCATTATTTGAACCTAATCGTCTCTTCTTACCTAGAAAGTGGGTAGTATGTCATGCTTCAGACATCATGCATGTAACTAACTCTATATATACTCTTATCAGGAAGTGTTCTGGGTAGGATATAGACAGTACATGAGAAAGAGCACAAGTTCTACAAATTTGTAAGTTAAGAGTTTTGTTCCCAGGAAATGACCTTCATTTTGCCACATATACTTTAGCGCCTTATTAACTCTACCTTTTTTGTTTATTTTTGTTAAGCGAGCAGCTTGCAATTTTGGCCATGCTAAACTCCTCTTGGCCGGAGGACTTAAGCTTGTTCAGTTAGAAATTACTAAAATGATCATTATCCAGAAATGTGTGAAGCTGAAAATAACATTATTCATACCAATTTTATCATATTCTATGGTATCTCCTTCATATTGGTATTAATAAGCTATCAAATGGCTTGTGGGCAATTTAGTTTAGTTAATAGTCTGGTAGTACTTCTTCCTTAGAAAATGCTAGTCAAAGGCTCCTTGTAATCTTACCACTCAGAAGAAGGATTAATCAAATGTCTAGAACTGAGGCTAGGGATGAAATCATTACAGGATACAAAATCTTCATTCTTATATTAGTTATAGCGTGTTGAATCAGGGACCCAGTTGACAAAACCTCAATAAGTGCTATGGATGGTCAGACAGGTCCTAGGCAGGCACAATTATCCCAGGTGTAAGACCAAACCATTCATTGCCTAATACAACAAACAAGAAGTGGTGCCCGATCAAAAACACTTTAAGAAAAAGGGTCATTCCACCGGAAAGTATCATATCAGAAAGTTAAAATTATAAAATAAAATTAAAATTAAAACTGCTAATTATCTTCATTTGATAATATGCATAAGTTCAGTATCTACACCAGCCAGCATGATAAAAAATTCCCTGGCCTAGTAGCCACACACGGGAAGCATGCAGTCCGAAACAAAAATTCTGAGATGTTTGTATTAAATTTACATGTATAAAAGTGGAATCCTTACAGGGAAAAGCTATTAGATAAAGGGTAGAATGGAACAAAAGTGCTCACTTATTAATGTGTATATTGACAAGTGGCTTAGTCCTTTTACAGGATTTGCGTAGCTAGCTGTTCTCACACAATAATTGTCGCTGTTCAAATTAGTCCCACAAGGGACAATCGTAAAAACAAAGAAAAAGTGAAGGTTGTATATACTCATGACAGTTTCTAGAGGGAGCAAACGAGCTGTGTTGGTCCCAATTTATAGGTGGGAAGCTTTTGTTGGCTTGTTTGTAAATTATAACAGATAACGACTTGACAACAGACGGGAAGACATAATGTAACTTAAGAAGAAGGCTAAAAAAATTTTGGCTTGGGTAAAAATAACAGGCTGAAAAAAGGGTATTGTATTAATTATAGTGTGAACCAGACAACAAAAAATTTTAGAATTTAAACCTACCAATATCTCATCCATCTTGTACTGTACATAAGAAGAATTATGAACTGATACTTATCCTTGTCTCGTCCATATTGATCACTATACGGTCTATTAATTATAGTTTTTTCAGCAATAACTTATATCACAGGTTCGAATCAACCAAAAACCAAATTATAAACACATCACATCAACATATATAAAAAAAATGAAAACCTGTGAGTGTTGTTCGTCTCTGCTTTAAGGGGAGGGTGGCTGTGAGTGAATTTGCACCCGCGGTCGTGTGACGAAACAAGGAGGTGTGAGATGAGAGAATAAATAGATCCTGGGGGTCGGTGGCTGTGAATGAATCAGTGATTGTTAGATTTTGGTTTTAAGAAATTATTTGACAAGAGAAAATCACCAACAACAATAAATGTTAGTCCTCGGTAGGAAAACTCCACAGATAAATGTTAAACAACAACAAACAGCAACTCAAAATAATGCACGAATCACCATAGTAAGGAATAATTAACATTAACATCTAATTGAAAAATTAACAGAGGAACAAAATACTTGAAAAACAACAAATTAATAACAAAGTATCATCAGAGATTGAGGCTTACACACTTTCAATTCCCGCCAACAAAGAAATTCAAATTAATAACGATGCATGAATATTAACCTTGTGACCTTGTAATTTGCAGGTGATAGCTGCAACAAATCGTGTAGATATCCTTGACCCTGCTCTTATGTGTTCTGGTAGATTGGATCGCAAAATTAAGTTCCCACATCCAAGTGAGGAAGCAAGAGCTAGAATTTTGCAGGTTTCTCTTAGAATTACTTTATTTAATGTATTTGTGCATGTTAGGTTTTTTGTGGAAATCTTATGAAAATTTTAAATGATTGATTTTGTAGATCTACTCTAGAAAGATGAATGTACATCCAAATGTCAATTTTGAAGAACTTGCTCGCTCCACTGATGACTTCAATGGGGCACAGCTGAAGGTTGTTTGTGTTGAAGCAGGCATGAGGATTTCAATGAAGGTATCATCCAGGTTTAGGCTAAGAAGAAAGCAAGCCTAAATTATTATGCATAGAAAAAAACCTTGAGGAGAACACTTGGAAGGTTTTATTCAAGCAACCAAGAAGATAGCAAGCTTTAGGTCAGGAATCTCTGTTCATATAAGAAGCAAATATGTTTACCTTTTGCTTGCTTTACTATTGTAGTACTTCAATTTAATGTAAACCATGTCATACTTGGAATTTTTAGGATTAAACCATGAGATGCTGACAAATGCCTGAGTATTTGAATTAAACAGCTGCTATGTACTCGTAGCATCTCAAATGGATCGTCCAAATTCTTCTCTTATGTTGTGAAATTCTTTGCTTAGACAAAGTGATACTTGAGAGTTTTTTTTTTTTTTTTTCCAGAATTGCTTTGTCTTTTGACCTGAAGAATCTATATTCTTCAGTGACCTAAAGCTGCGTGCCAATCATCATGTTTCAGAACAAACTATATAAGATTGTAACCGTAAATAATAAGAGATAAAAAAATTTTAAAAAGTTATCAAGAAAGAACTAATGACAGAACATTAGATAGTACCTTCATCAGCCAGAAAAAACAAAAAAATAAAAAAGAGGCTTCATTTCGCTATTTTGTAATGCTTGGCTAATGTGAACAAAGCACATTTTAGATAACGTGTTTTAGCCTGTCTGCATTTGAAAATTTCTTCCTTATTGAAAAAAATAATAATAAAATTACAGCTAGATCTATGAAATTTATTAGATTGATAAGTCGCAATAATTTTAATTCTAAAAAATAAAAGAAGGACCTTGTTAGATTCATGCATCATCAGCACAAAGTATATAAATTAGCCATTTATATGGAGTTCATATACATCTCTGTCATGTTCACAAATAAGCCATTTTTATTCATTTCAGCATCTGAAACTCCAGTCACAAAGAGGCCAACAAATGAAAAAATAAGAGACAGAAGAAATGACGGAACAAAGAAAATGAAAAAAAAATGAAAAAATTACCAGCAAATCCAGTCACAAAGAGGCCGTCAAAACTGGAACGTGGAAAGTTTTTCAAGCTTTAAATACCCACAACACAAGGACACCGTGGATGACGGAGCAACTAAGTAGTGGTGGCGGGAGCTAAGAGGACTGAAGTCTCTTCGTCCTCAGTAGTCGGCTGGTCTACGATTCTCTGACTCGTGATGCTCGGCTTGGAGGATAGAACGCAGCTCCACAACAGGCAAGAAGATGAAGCACGACAGCACGACAGAAGAAACGAGGTTAAACCAGGGAAGAGAAGCTTCAGGGAAGAAAACGCAAGAGAGATGAGAGGGAGATTGAAAGGAATGGAGGCCAAATTCTCGCGGTTAGGGTAAAATTGATTTGGGGGTTTTTGGCCTCTTATACGACGGTTTCAAAACCGCCGTAGAAAGCGCTGTGCGTGGACCTTTTACGTCGGTTTTTAAAAACCGCCGCAGATGGGCGCAGTATAAGGGCACCCTTCTTGTAGTGAATGTGAATACTAAGCATTTTGTATATTAATGTTTCGTGACTTATGATCTAATATTAGATATACTACTTTCATTGAGATTCCTATATGGCTTATAACAACATATTACAGTAACATATCAACATCAAAGTTACTAGAATTTGCTTCAACAAGGTACACAAATACCTTGCCATTGCTGGACAAAACAAGCAAGAAATAGAGACAAAATTTTGACGACAATGATCATGCTTTAAAAGGGATAATTAGATGTCATCAAACAAAGATGATAACGTCAACTTTGTTGTAGCTACATGCAACAATAGCTCCATAAACCTAATTGTTATTTGGACAGTCATGCCAATGTTTGCTGAAGGTGAAGCAAACTTGAATCAACTCAATGGTTTAATATCATATTTAGATGCTAGGCTTAGATAACAGTTTTAGACCTGAAAATCAATTAACTATTAAGGCATAACTATGAACATTAAGAATGTATTTGAAAGTTGGGACTGGACTGTAGATAGTATTGTCTAGTGTTATCTTATATTTAGTGTAATATGGGATTTAACTATATTAGTATATAATAAATTTTTTAAAAATCAATTTCAAATATAAACTAATTTAATTTTATTCAAGTTTAATTTATTATTACATCATTTTTATAGTTAATTAAACATTTAAATATATTTTTAAATATATTTATTTAAAAAATATTATTTTATTAAAATAGGTATTTTTAATATGAATTTAATAATATTTTATTTTACTATTATCTTATATTTTAATTATAATATTATGAATTATAATAAAAATAAAAAATTCGTAATATTATTAAAAATAAAATATTTATAATAAAAATCATTTTTAGTACATAATTAAATATTTATGTATAGTAAAAATTATATTTATTTCAAAATTATTGAATATTACTATTTTATTAAAAAATAAGTATTTTTAATATTATTTAATATAAGTTTAGTAATATTTAATTTTATTTATTATTATATTATATTTTCATTGCAATATAAGTTCAAAAATTAATATTATTTTAATTAAGTAAATTATATTATTTTTATCATTTATTTTATTTTTATTACATAATAATTCCAAATTAATATTAATTTTGTTATTTTTTGCTTATTTTGATATTATTACATTCATATTTGTTTTAAAATATTTTATAACTTATTAATCTTAGTATTTTTAATTTTTAAATGCTTGTTCGAATCTTGGGACTCCTTATCCCATGTAAACACATGGGACTCCTTGTCCCATGAGTTGAGGAAAAGACGATAAGATTGGGACTCATGTTAATCCAATCCTAATTTTAAAAAATTGTTCCAAATAGCAAACTAGTATAAGGAGTCCTAAATAATAGTCCAATCTCACCACTAGCCCGGTTCCCAAAATTGCCCTAAGAGATTTCACAAGCACAAACTATGGCTGTCCACTTACAGTTAATACAAAAATGAATAAATGGTCAAGACACAACATTGAGAGCAACTTCAAACAGAAGTGTATGTTGTTCTGCTTTGCAAATTAGTACATACAACTTGTTTACCTTGCTTAAACTAATCCTATGCTGGTGCTGTCTCTGGCGATAAACTTATAAATTTCCAAATTTTACTAGTGTCAAAGATACCAAGATTTATATATTGAAAAAAGAAAAAAAGAAAATGATAATCATAATCATAATAACTAAAATAACTTTTATTTTCAATTTTATGGCAGCAAACATTACTAAAACTATTGAAATTCAAAAGTAAAACCAGAAAAATAGTGAATATATTAATTATTAGCAAAAATATATTAACAGAAACAAGTCACTGACATCAGGATTGTGAATCATATATCGCTTACTTTACGATCTTATCAAAAGCTCCATCCATTACATACAGTCATTTTCTTCACCTACATCAGACGGTAGTAGTAAGATGTTACGATCCACATTGACTAAATATGGAATTAGTTGGTGGTGTTGCTAGGATCCCACATCGATTAAGTATGGAATTAGTTTGTGACTTATAAGCCTATGGGCACCCTCCCTTTACAAGCCGGGTTTTAAAGGTGAGTTCTACTCATAGGTTTGTAACAATTGGTATCAGAGCTAGCCCACGCGAGGCCTATGTTGTGGAGGGGGTGACTTAGAAAGGCTAGAGTGGGTCGCTGTTGATGTCAGTGTCAAAAGCGTGGTAGTATTCGATCCACATCAACTAAGTATGGGATTAGTTGGTGGCAAATGATACATGGGGTTATCAAATGATACATAGTGTGATACAGTCAAAACAAAGTATTGTAGTAAAAAAAAAAGGATACCTTGGATACGGGTAGACTCATCACCGAATTCTCTATCATCTCATTTTCCATTTCATTTACTTGGTTTATTTTTGTTATAGTATAAACATGGTGGTTAGAAATCCTTTATTTTTTCAATTCAATCGCTCTTTTGATTTTGGGAAAAAAAAAATCACTTTATCAATATACTGCTTCTTCTACACATTCATCTCCAACCCATAAAAGGGACCTTCTACACATTCATCTCCAACCCATAAAAGGGACGAACTAATAGTTAGGACTCATTCAAAAATCGATAATCTACTCATGGGAAAACCTTTCCCCACATTATGAACTAATATCTTTTTAACGTTTAATTAGATCGGGTAATCATTCAAATTAAATTACGGGTTTTTAAAGGTGAGTTCTACCATAGGTTTATAACATAAGAACAGTCACGTTTAGAGCAAATACATTGGCATGCTTAAAAATAATATAAAATCTACAATTGATAACTTCTATAGGTACCCCGACATCATGCATGCCAAATCAGCATAAACAAAAACAGGTAGGTTGAAGTGGACCGCAATATTACATATCCAAGCATGTATAGCACAAAAAGAAATGCATGCAACAAAGTGAGTACAATGGAAAATAATGCAACCACCTTATATCAAGCAGGTTATCGTACTACATTGGTAGTTGCTACATCGACATGTGTAAAATGTGAAAGGTTTGAATAAAGAGAAATTTTTACAGCAATTGCAGAAAGGAAATGGAAGAGGACATCAATGGTAATCCATAAATCATTATTAAGAAATAAAGGTTAAAATCTATAATGTATTGTTATTATAAACAGTCGAATTAAAACCATGGACCATCCAACTAAAAGGTGAAAAGATTTACTAAAATAATACAGACCTTTAAGAATCAAACACTATTTTCTCTTAAATTCCAAATTACTCATAAGCGATCACTATGGTAAAATTAAAAAAAAATAAAATAAAGCATGAATAATTTTCTTGTTTCGTAGTCCCAATTCCAAAATACTCATATCAGAACATTAATTGAAAGTCATTGATGCAGATTCAGTCAACATTAAATCAAAGGTTAAAATGAAGTACCTCCAACTTATCCTCTTTAGCCCAATGATCAGGGGGAAGTAAACGGAATTCCTCCATCAAACGAAAACACTCACCGACATTTTCAGGATAAACAAAGCCAAGTGCAACCTTCATGTGAAAACAAGAGCATTAGATACATTTAAACCTACATTAATTGACTGGTCCTATAACCCTAATCAATTACAGCTTGATATGCTTAAAAGTTATACTATTTTGATGATATACTGCAAAAGTCTCTAATATAAAACAAGAATGTCATAGGACCCATTTTCCGTATTACAACTTCTAAACTACATATTTGGACAAACTGCAACAACTTTCTTGAACTATTTCCGTGTGTACATCTGAGGAGAGATATCATGAAAGCCCCAAGCCAGCTTGATCCACAGGATTTTGGCAACATTAACGTCTCACAGACTTGACACTACTGTCTAAAAGTCAATAAAGGGATTCCTTTACAGGCTTTTGATCATACCAAAATTTCCCATTCTTCAGCATTTGCAGATTTATGGCAACTGAAAAAGCCATTATAAAAGAGCAACGCTAGGATAGGCCTAAAAGCACGTCTGCTTACACTCAGCAAAGGGTAATCCATTTTTTGAAAGATCCTAGCTTCCATGTTATGAAAATTCTGGTGCATCTTTGAGATACTTAAAACAACCAAAAACCAGAGTACAAACTAATAATCAAGAACTCTAGTGTAACACAAAGAGACAAAACAAAGTCACTGGGTAATGAACTTTCATTTTGCATCCATAGACTAAATTGTAAATATTTAGGATGTAAAAGATCACATGAAATAAGGTCAAACAAAAATAGGCTACCAATAAAAGAATCATGAATAGAGACAGAACACATAATTTGAGCAACAAAAATATCCAAGAGTTGCATTAATCAAATTCATGACATCTTGTTCACTAGATATTTTCTAGAGAATTAATACTGTCTCACAACATAATAATGATCTCATAAAGATAAAATTTTGTATTGGCCAGAGTAATTAAAAAAAAGTACTGAAATTAATTTACCTTAAGGTTCCTGACTTGATGCGGACATCCTGCAGGAATGAAAACAGCCTCTCCAATCTTCTGAATGAACGTCCAGGGTTCAATTCCTAGTGATTGCATATAACCATATTAACAATAATTGAAGAATAGAAGCTGTAATTTAAACAATTCTCCAGTATTAATATATTTTGCATACTGTATTCTTGCTTTAGCTTTGCTTTATGCTCAAAGTGAGGTAAAATATCTCATCATGTATAGGATGAACAACCTATGCCACCAAAACAAGCAATAAAATGGTGAAACATTAATTTGTTAATACATGAACAAAGCAACGCAAATCACTTCAGAACATAGGCTTAGCATCTGAACATAAGGTTTAAAAAAATAATATCACCTCAAAAATTTTCTTCACAAGATATTATATAATCAACAGTTAAGGTTTAACAGGCTTCCACGGTAATCGGAATCCCTATCCCAATATGCATGGGACCCTCCAACCATGCCTTTCACGGTGCTTATGACACCAAGAGAGGTAACAAAAATATGTTTTAGACAGCATTCACAAAAATCCTCTTTATTCCCCACAGCATTAGGCTACGCTTCACTTGAAAAAGTGGAACAAATCACCAGGAAAATTCAAACATAGCTAAGTTTTGTTCGCAATGGCTCAGCAACAAATAAATTCCAATTTCTCATTGCCATCAGTACAAGATTTAGAAAACCAACATCCTTAATCAAGAGCTAACTTAGCTGACAAACATTTTTTTTCCTTTTTATATTTATTATTTATTTTATTTTATTATATTTGGCTATGAAACAAATATTAGAGACAGGAATATGAAAGGCTGAGACCTGCAGTCACTTAATATAAGTCAACAACCATTATAACACATTAATCAAGAGATTTATCAATTAGTAATATAATATAATAATAAAAGAGAACTTCAAGCACATCCTAAAATTTAGAAAACCATTAAATGCTCTTCTTATATGAATCAGTTATCAGTATAATGCATGAATCAACATATCACAGTTCTACCAGTAACATAATATAATAGACAGAATGAGCACTCCAATCGCATTATATAATTTAGCAAGCAGTTACCTGCTGTATTTGAAAACAATGAATATGTTTGAATTCTCTAAAATGCTTCATAAGATACTCCTGCAGCCTAGGAACATCTTGTCTCTGGCAAATGTCCTAGATAGCACCACCATCACCTGATTCTAACTCATTTTTAGAAATATCAGATGGTCCACCACTGTCCCAACTCCTACTTTGATCTGTTATTGCCTCTGCATGGGGGTCATCCAACCTAGAATCACAGGTTTGCCTCTCTTGTGGAACAAAAATAACACCACCATCTCGATCATCACACGTGCCACCAGACTTCTTATCCTTTGCAGGTTAACCACGCGACATATCGTGGAAATTTTGGTCTACAGAGTGATTGACATCGAACATTTCCATTTGCACTACAAGAATTTTTTACATATTTGTCACTTTATAACTTTTTTATTTGGCCTTTTTTTAAAAAGTGAGAAATATAACATTGGCCTGAAAGTCAAACCTGCCTATTCATCTTATTTGTCACTTTTGTCTTTATTCAATCAAATATTTATCATATTTTTATAAAAATGTGACAATTATATGAATATGTAATTTTTTCCATTTCCTTCTCACATTTTTCATCTTCTCTTTCAAGCATTATGAATATAATATTTTAAACTTCAATAAGTAGAGAAATAAAAAATCTCAAAATAGTAATTAAATAACACAATTTTATGTTTTAATATTTAATTAAAAATAATTTTTAAAAATATTTAAATAAAAGATAATATTTTTGTATAAATTAAAAAATAAATTTTTAAAAACAAATCAATAAGAAGTAAATTTTTAAACATGTAAATTGTATGAAATAAATAAATTATTTTATACTTTCAAAGTGATTAAAATCACATTTTTTAATTTTTTGATAAAAATTAAGAAATTAAAAATCTTGAATAAAATCTTATTTTGAAATAATATAACATTTGTGCTGAAGTAAAAATTATTATAATTTATTTTAGAAATTAAATAAAAACAATTAATGTTTATAAAAATAAAAAAAACTAAAACATATATATGGATATTTAAAATATCTCATGTGTCACAATTTTATTGGTTAATAAAGTTTTAAACATACACATGTGTTACACTTCATAAAACCCATTTGCCATAAACCTAAATTAACCCTAAAATCATTTTCTCTTCTCTTCACCCTTTCACGCCTCCACCCTTCCACGACCTCTCTCTCCCCCAAAACAGTCCACTCTCTCCTTTCTTTTCTCCTCCCAAATTGCGGCTTGGAGTTTCGGATCGGGTAGATCGAGTTCTTGAGGTAACACATGTAGGCCGAGACGGGAGATTCGGTCGCGGTGTGTACAACCCAAAAAGGCGAAAGAGGGGATAGAGGAGTGGTGGGCTGTTGTATGAGGTTTCCGCCATTGTTGTTGGTATTGGAGGGGATGGTGGTGGGGTGGTTAGAGGGAGGGATTGGGGGTTCCGCTGCTGACATGTGCGGGGGAGATCGTAAAATCCACCACGGGCGTAAGATTATCACCAGCAATGCTTATGTCACGGTCGCTTGTGTCTCTCTTAAGACAAACTTCAATCAACCTAAAAACAGATCCCCATTTGAGAATCTGAGCAACAAACCCAGATAGAAGATCCAATCCACCAAAATTTTGTTTTTTTTTTTAATTTAAAATTCACTGAAATGCAGAGCAGGGGATTGAGTAGCCGGCTATCGAGTATGCTGGTGAAAACCCCAATTTCATCCCTCTTGTTCTTCATGTTCGCTAGTTTAGCTTCCATCTATGTTGCTGGCAGGTTAGCTTTCCCCAATTCTCTACAAAATTTGTTCTTTTTAGTTTCCAATTGAACAAAAATGTATCTTTTTGGGTGGGCTTGTGGTAGGTTGTGGCAGGATGCACAAAACCGAGTTCATTTGATCAAAGAGCTCGATAGAATCACCGATCAGGTGAGTTTGTTTTTTATTTTTTTCTGTGTCGTTGTAGTTTGAAATTTATGTTTATGAATGTGGGTAGTTTATGTAATAAATTGAATAACTTAAAAAAACATACGATGATTTGAATCTTATTACCTATTGCTGATTGGTTTTTAGGGGCAATATGGAATATCAGTGGATGATACATTGAAAATCATAGCATGCAGGTAATTTTAATTCTTTTACATTGATTTGAATTTTGGATCAATTGAATTTTGCACTAATTTAATTTAGTGATTACTAGTTGTTAAAGGGTTTTTATTGTAATGGGTTCAAGTTTCTTTCATAGTCAGAATTCTGATTAAAGTTAGTGTCACTGTCGATTACTTATTAGGGAGCAACAAAAGCAGTTATCAAAAGTTGAGATGCAGCTAGCTGTAGCTGGGAAAAAGGGTTTTAGATCAAGGATTTCAGTGGATACTAATGAGAACCGTCCAGAGAAAAGACCACTAGTTGTCATAGGAGTATTAACAAGGTTTGGCCACAAAAACAACAGAGATGCTATCCGTAAAGCATGCATGGGAACCGGTAAACTATTTTCCATTGGCTCAATAGGGCATTTTATTTTTCAAATGTTCCATTAATGAAACATGAGTTGATTTTCTGGAAGTAAAAATGTACTTTAATTAAGTTTGTTCTAATTGTCATTGGCATTTTGAACCCAATTGTTTCACGGGTGCAGCTTTGAAAAAACTGGAGAATGATAAGGGCGTCGTTGCTCGTTTTGTAATTGGAAGAAGGTTTGATACCATTTTCTGTAATTGCTATTATAGTTTCTTGACATGATGCTTCGGTAGAACTCTTTTTATGTATATTGTTTCAAGACTTGGCTAGAACTCTTTGTCATAATGATTTTTTTTTTGGCAGTGCCAATTGTGGTGACAGTTTGGACAAAAGTGTTGACAATGAAAATAAGCGGACAAATGACTTCATAATTCTTGTATGTATTTATAGGTCATCAAATTCATTTATTGCCTGGATTTGCTGTTGGTGAAAGATAGATAGCACTATAGAGAACAAATGGTGGCAAAACACAGTCAGCTAGCTGTGTTCTTGCAATGGAGCACCCAGCTGTCTTTATAGATAGCAGGTCCATTGACAATGAGGGAGTTGATGATGCTGCTATGTTTTGGCTATCTCAGAGATTGGTGTTTGTTATTTTTGGTATGGAAAGAATATTGAGGAATTTTGTAATACCAAGGCCACAAAAATTTCATTATCTTCTAAAGATGCAATCTTTAGAAATCAGAAGAGTGCACTACGTGCAATTTTTGCAACAAAATTACAAGGCTCTTCTAAGCCTACCTCTATACATGCGTTTCTCGCCTATGGTTTGATGGTGAAGCCATCATTTCAGAAAATTATAGTGCAATTTGGCATGGACATAACTTTGGATAGCTCTCAGGATGGAGTCCTTCTGCCGATGAGTCAATCTAACAAATCTAAAAAAGGACAAGATGTTCAAAATAGAGGTAAGAACCAAACATGACTTTTCTTGTAAAATCCCTGCTTACTTTATATATTATGTAGTGTAGAAACTCAATCTACTGTCAAATAATTTTTCATAGAGCATGAAACATTTTGATGAGGAAAAGTCAGTAGAACTTGTCATTAAGTTATGAAAGTTGGAATGTGAATATTACGCAAATTTATTTGTTCTTGGCTTATCTGATGCATCTACTTGGACAGTGGGTATTCTGCATCATGTACTTTTTGGATAATTACATTAACTTTAGCAGATATTGGTGAGATATGTAAAGATATATGGAGTGGTCTATAATGTTTGGAGACATTTTTGGACCAGTCTTTAATCTGGTGCAGTCTTTTGTTAAAGTTGGCTTCTTATTAAATGATCATTTTATTATTGTGGTTTCATTTTAGGCCAAATATTATCTTCAAACTTTTGTGCATTTGGTTATGCACAGTTTATGGAGTCTGTTTCACCATCATTATAGTAATTTTTCAAATTAGTTACTATGGATTTACTGCATATGGACATAAATTTTAAAATCTTTTAGCTCCATTTACTACTTGAATGTATTCGATCTTAATTTGTACTCTCGGTAATTCATGGTCCCTCATCATTTTTTACTTAATTGAACAGTTACTACATTAGACTGTGCAAATGCAGAGGATGCTATTCTTCCACTTCCAAAGATTTTAGATATTCGTGAGACAAAGAATAGACATCAAACTTTGAGTAGTGATCTTGATCAGGTAATGCTTGACTTGGTTGACAGCAAAAATCAAGCTGAGTTTGTGGAGAGCAAAGGTACTTTTTATATTCATTTATAATTTTTCCTACTTTTATATATGAGTTTTCTTAATGTCAAAAGGATTTATGGTTTGAGATTTGATTAAGGTTTCAAAGGAATTTGTTAGATGGTGAAACTTAAATAGTGATGAAGTTAATTGTTGTTGGTGGTCCAGTTTATACTTTTAATCCCTTTCTTAAAAGTAATATATAACACCAGTTTTCCTTTTTTTTTTAGTTACTGTGAATAGTGATGTGCACCTTAATACTGCACAGTACATGTGAAAATTGTATTTTAATTGTAGAAGGAAAGAACATATAAAGAAAAAGTTCAGAGTGAGAGGAGAGAGAGAGAGAGAGAGAGAGAGAGGAGTGCAGCAAACCAATCAACCCAAATATTTCACTGAGATTTAGAAAAACATGAATACCTAGGTATATATAGATTTCTTTAACTCTCAAAGATGTTTTGTATTTATAGATATTTGTAATTCAAATATTTAAGCTTATTGTTTGGAATTCTTTTTTGCAGGATGATGTTGTGGAGGCACCTAAGGAGTTTCCAAAGAAGGCTAAATTGTTCTTTGCCTATGCTGTAGATAAGTGGAATGCTGAATTTCATGCTAAAGTTAATGATGATTTTATGTGAATATCGGTTAGTATTTTCATGTATAAAAGATCTACTTCTTGTCTTTCTAAGATATTAATGTCACCCGTAATATCTAATTTAGAGAGGATCTTTGTTCAATGCTTCTGCTTTTCATCAGTAGGGCTACTGTTAGCAGATATTCCTTGCGTCTGTTTCGAAACATTACATGAACAAGTAATCTAAAGTGCTACTTACTTCACATGGTAGCATAGTAGAATCTAGTTCCTGGTCAGATTACAAAAATCTGATTTGACCATGAGCTTGGCCCATATATGTTTTTTGTTTTGAATTCTAAATGGAAAGTTAATGTGAATACCATAACTCTAATGGAATAGAGTTGTCAAAGCAATATGAAAATGTGAAGAGTTGTTTATGAATGACAGTGATAATATTTAATGCTTCCAGTCAATTGCAGAAGCAGCAGAGGATATTTGGGACTACTATGGTTGTGACTTTGGCACCAATCATTCAAGACTCTTAAAAGCACTTTCTCATATTAATTATAATGTCTGCTTGGCTACTGCTTTGGATGAATATCCCGATTCTATACAGGTTAACCTTCCTTTTTTACTTCCATCCTGATTTGCCTGCGGCGAGTTCTAATAGTTTTACAATAATTACAAGAATCCCTTTCAAAATTGTTATTGTAGAGCCAGCTCATGTTCCCAGTCACCCTGTGCCAAATCACACAACTCCTGTGAATGAGGACCTTAAAAACAGCAAAGAAGCTAGTCATGCATTGGACAATGGAAAGATTTTGGTGGCTGAGAAAAGGGTTGTTGCAGAGCATTGAGTTGTTTCAAGTCAGAATGATGTTCATCCAGTCTCAGATACAACTGCTTCTAAAACCTAGGAGGAAGCTCCCAAGAAATCTTTTGCATCAGTGGTGTGCTCATGTTTTTATAGTCATCTTGCAATTATTTTGATGTTTGAACTTCTATGTCTTATACTCTGGTTGTTTCAGGTACATGAGTTAAACAAGAGTAATGCTCCATTTAATGTTATTGTGAGGGTTCCACCTGTTAAACCTGTTGAACAATCACAAGCAACTGTAACACCTATAGCACCTGCTCCGAATAGCAACAGCACTGTGGAAAGAAACAATAATACTGCAGGTTTTAATTTCATCATAGTAAATTGGTAGAATAATATCTGTTGTGGTTTGGAAATAATGTATGTTGTACGACTTTTCTAAACTGTGCCTTGTTTAAATATTTTCCTTATATATTCTGCAGTTAAAGGTCACTCCATATTTGTCGAAAACTTGCCTGATAATGCAATAGTTGCACAACTTATGGTGATTTTTGAGCAATTTGGGCCTATAAAAGCAAACGGTATTCAAGTTCGAAGTCAGAAGGTATGTTTCAAGAGCATTTTGCGCTGTTTTTTTTTTTTTTTTTTTTGCATAATAACCACATGTTGATGAGCTTCATCTTACAGCAAACAGGAAACTATTTTGGCTTAGTAGAATTTGAGTCTGCCACTTCAGTTTAAAGTGTGCTTAAGGTATAGCTTTTGTGTTCCAGTTTGACTCACACATGTCCTGGTAGTTTCATTTAATTGCTTAAAACCATGTGTGCTTATTAATGAAGAACAAAAAACAGATTGGTGTTCTTATTTGTCATTGATTTCATGATAGCTTAAAACCATATGTCATTAACATAAACATTGCTTCGAATGAAGAAAGTAGTAGTATGGATATAGAATATGTTAAAGATTTTGTCCTTACAAGCCATTGGCAAGTTAGTTTTGCGATAAGGGATCTATGGGTTTATTATTTTCTTTTGAGCAACATTTTGGTATTCTAGATCAATGGCTTTTATTTTTCTGTTTAGTAATATCAATTCTGTTTGTTCTGATGTCATATGGTTTTTTTTCCTTTTACCCTCAGAATAACAGTGTAAGATATCTACCCAGGTTTGGTCCCACTGTTCCTCAAGTTTGCAGTGACTGTGGGAAGAAATTGAAGTTTTCTGTTTGCTTAAATGTAATTATGCATGTATTTGCATGTGTTATTGGGTGTATGATGTGCACAGAATCTTTAAGATGTTAATGCCAAGAAGTTCTTTAGATTTCTTGCAATTTTACTGGTGGAGCATTTAATTGGTCCAAAGTTGTAAATGAACTATAATTTCTCCATATGGATTTCTAGACAACACTTTCAATCTCCTTGTGACCTTGCTTCCATTTTGACGTGAAACAGTATATGTGATATGTGCTGCTGACGCAGGAAGTTATAAATGAGGAAGATGAAAAATTGAGGGGCTTGAAGAAAGAACTGGGTGATGATGTGTAAAAGGCAGTGACATCAGCTTTAGTGGAGATCAACGAATATAATCTGAGTGGGAGATATATAACTTAAAAGTTGTGGAATTACAAAGAAGGAAAAAAGGCTCCACTGGAAGAGAGAGTTTCATATATATTAATTTTTTCTAAAATACCTATTTTATATATATATATATATATATATATTAATTCTTTTTAAATACTTGGTGGTTAAAAGCTGCCAAGTATATATTTTTTTTAATTTTTGAAACTATCATACTTGGCGGCCAAAAACCGCCAAGTATATTTTTTTTAATTTTTAAACCTATTATACTTGGCGGTCAAAAACTGCCAAGTATAGTCAGATACATATTTGACATTTTGACTGACCGCCAAATATAGTCAAATTGACTATATTTGGCGGTGCCATTGGTGGCGTTTTTAAGACCGCCAAATATGGTCATTTTTCTTGTAGTGTTGGTCTTGGGTTTTGTGCTGCTGTTTCAACTTCTCTATACTAGCAAGGCTTTTAGGTTCAAGTTTCACATCAGCAGTATGTATCAAAACATTTACCTGAAACAACAAATCCACAAAAATAAATAAATGGTCAATCGACAAACATTAGGTTAGAGAAGCAAGTAATGTGATGGGCCTCCAATTAGATTCACCTATGCTAGGCGCCACTTGAATACTAAGAAATGAGGGGTAGAATAGAGATTGTTCTTATCTACTCTTTATTTTTTCTGTTATGCTTTTGGTAGTGTAAGTGGTTGTCCTGCTTAGGTATGTGTGTTGAGTTAGTGAATAAAAGTGGAATAGAGAGAGAAGGAGAGGGGGAATTTTAGCGAGCAGAATTTTGTTCTAGGAAGAGCTAGCAGACCTCTCGAATAATCTGCTACCTATCCCAGTTTTTTTGTGCTGCAGTAAACTTTCTAAGAAAATTCTACTTATTTTATTTCATTTCTACCCTATCTCTGTCCTACTTCATTTGAGTTCTAGGTGTAATACTCGGAGAACCATCCTGTTTCCACCAATTTAGTATGAGAGCTCTGAGATCTTGAGATGGCTAAGAAAGGAGAGGTAAGAATAGATGTGTTAGAGGAAAGACTTACTCAATTTCAGGAAGACATTGGTGTTGTTAAGGGGGGCATGACAAAGGTCCAGCTCCTTGAACAAAATCTGGCGATTGTGTTGGAGAAGCTGGAGGCAATAGCGATGGAGGTTAGGAGTAAAAAGAAAAAAATTTTGAAACGAACATAAAAAACTTGAAGATCGCTTTAGGAAGGTCTGGTGAGGGTTCATCGGTTCCACCTCTGGAGTCTGGGAGATTTGACGTTGGCGAAATCATAAAGGAGATTTTCAACCACCGTATTGACTGGAGATGCCAGTGTTTGATGGTAAGGATCCTGATGGCCAGACTTTTAGAGCTGAGAGATACTTCTCATTGAATCGCATGACGCAGGCGAAAAAAATAGAGGCAGCAACGGTATGTTTTGAGGGCGAGGCTTCGCCTCCCAATGTAGAGTTGGGACGAAATGAAAAGGCTGTTGTTGGATCGATTTTATTCTTTGTAGGAAGGGTCGAACAATAAGAAGTTGTTGGTGTTGAAGCAAACTGACACAGTTCAAGAGTATCGATGTCAATTTGAGATGTTGGCCTCGTCTCTACACGACGTTTCTGAAAACATTCTGGAAGGAGGCTTCATTAATGGGCTTAAGCCTGATATACGGGTCGAGCTGAGATTGATGCAACCAAATGGGTTGGCCCGATTGATGGAGGTGGCGCATCGAGTGGAGGATCGAAACTTCACATTCAACAAAAATAAATCTGGATTGAGTAAAAATTAAGGAAAAGGAACGTATGCAAATTCAAGCCCAAATATGAAGTTAAAAAACATTTTTCCTCCAACAACAGGCTTGTCCATGATCAAGCAGCCATCTTAGAATTTGGGGTCTTCATTCAAGCAACTCATAGATGCTGAATTGCAGGCAAGAAGGGATAAAGGTCTTTGTTATTAATGTGAAGAAAATTTTTTGCCAGGCCATAGATGTCGATTTAGAGAACTTCAAGTATTGGTGATTCAAGAAGAGGAGACTTGTCAGCCAGAAGAGGAGGTCAGAGCTGCTGAAGAAAGTGGAAAAATACTCAATGAACCAGGCGTTGTAGAGCTCTCATTGAATTCTGTTACAGGCCTCACTACTCCTAAAACCATAAAATTGAAGGGGATAGTAAAAGATAAAGAAGTCATTGTGTTGATTGACATTGGGGCTACTCGTAATTTCATCTCATAAGCCCTGGTGAGTAAATTAGATATACCAGTAGACTAACACTGAAAAGTATGGGGTGCTCTTGGGAACCAGTGCTCCTATTAAGGGGGCAAGTGTGTGTAAGGGAATCGTTCTACCAATGCACGAGGTTGAAATGGTAGAGGACTTCCTTCCCTTGGACCTCAGGGGGTCGAATATAGTGTTGGGAATGGTGTGGCTGCAAACATTGGGGGTAATTAAATTCAATTGTAAGGAATTGACCATGGAGTTTAAAGTTAATGGTATTACAGTAGTTCTCCAAGGGGATCCTAGCCTTAGTCAGACTCAAGTGAAATTAAGAATATTATGAAGGCAGTGCAAAGTGGTAGGCAGGGGGTATTGCTACAGTTGAGTGCACTTTCCCTGATGCAAGACTCTGCCTCCAATATATTTCCTAAGGCAGTGGAGGAAATTCTTAGTGAGTTCCAAGTAGTGTTTTCCATGCCGGATGGCTTGTCGCCTCACAGGGAAAAAGAACATGCTATTTGATAGGTGTCTATTTATGTATCATTTTCATATCAATTCATCTATGTTTCTTTGCTATAATCCTTGGTATTTTTATGTTTTTGTGTGGTTTTGATGTTTGTAGGAGTTTTGGAGGAACTTGCACAAAAATGGAGTAAAACCCTTCATTTTCACCTCTGCTAGTCAACTATCTTCTCGGATTTAATTGTATTGATATACAATGAACCGGATAACATGTTATATACCGTTGGAAAGCTCTCGAAGTCTATTTTCTATAGAAATTTATGGTTCATAAATCCATTCAGTGTACCGAAAGTTATAATCAAAACAGTGTGAGAAGTATAGAAATGTAATTCCATAAATCACTGTAGCATGTATAATACGGGACACTGTAGCAGGTTACTGTAGCAGAGTATATAAACACATTTTAGGGTTTTATTTGAATAACTTGAAGGGGGGAGAACGTGTTGGAGGCAGCATTTTTGGATTTCTCTCATCCCTTGGAGTTCTTGAAGGAGAAAGAAGGCTTGGAAAGAGGAAGAACTACAATCCTAAGGAGATTCATCTACAAAGGAGATTTTCAAAGGATTTGCTAAGTTTTTCTTTTCCTTTTCAATTCTGGAATTTCTCTGTATTGTATTTATGTTGTTCTTAAACATGTGTAACTGAATCTGAATTGGTTGAGGGTGATTTCAAAGCCCTTGATATGGTTTTTGTGAGTTGATTGTGCAAGAAGTTGTTATCCAATTCTCTAATTGAAGTTGCTTGTATTTTCCCATGTCTAATGCTTATGATTGCTTGCTGATTGTATTTGGGTGGCCAACTGAATATAATCTGGATATTGTCTATTGCTAGATAGAAATCTTGATCCGTAATTGTCTTGAATTTCTAATCATTAGTAGCAAAATTGTGATCAGATATTGCAATTGGAGAATACAACCTAAGTTAAATAATCCGAACTTGTGTGATTATTGCTTAGATCAACCTATCTTTCTCATCGTAATGCATCCATTGAATTAAATTTAGAGAGCTTGTTCTAGGTTGTTTAATGGATAGAGATTAAATAAAGAGCCTGTTTTATTTAACAACAAAGTAAGGAAAGATTGGGATAACAGAGCTTGTTGTTATCTACGGTTGATAATTTCAATGGTGTAATTGGATGACAATTCTATGATTAATTCGCAAATCCATATCTTGTGGCAGAGAATGATCCCTTAACCAGATTTCTTTCATTGTGTAATTCTCAATTGATTTAACTTTGCATTATATTATTCTTCATTTGCTTTCGTATTGAGTTCAGTTAATCAATCAACAAAACCCCTCATTTAGTTTATTGTTGCTGGAAAATAACAAATTCAATTATAATCAATCCTCGTGGGAACGATATCTTACTTATCACTTTATTACTTGTGCGACTAGTATACTTGCTAGTTTCGAACGCATCAAGTTTTTGGCACCATTGCCGGGGATTGATTTTCTAATCGATTTGTTTTTTTGTTTTCATTGTTGATTCATATTTTTTTTTGTTTTTCTTTTCTAATTGTTTGTGTTTAGGCAACATGGTAGTAAACTTCCAACAATTCAGTAGCCGATTTGAGCCACAATTATATTGGAGTGTAAATGAGGTAAGCACTCAGAACATTGAACAACAACTTTCTGAGCTAACTTTTCTTGTGGAAAATATGCCTGTAGGAGATATGCAGCAATCTTATGCATGTGGAGTATGTTCTGCCATGGACCATCCAACCGACATGTGTCCAACTTTGCAAGAAGGAGATATAGAACAAACCAATGCCATGGGTGGATTTCCAGGACAACCAAGGCAATGGTATGATCCTTTCTCTAATACTTACAATGCCAGATGGGGAGATCACCCTAATTTTAATTACTGGAATCATCAACCAATCGCCCCAAATGCCATACCAAATCGGCCACAAGATTTTAATCAACCTAGAGTGCAGCAACCATTTAAAATGCAACCACCACCAATGCCGCAACCAGCATCACAACCAGCTCTAGAAAACTCAGGTATGTCACTCCAGGATATTGTTAATGCACTTGCCACTAACACAATACAATTCCAGCAGGAAACTGGGGTAAGTATCCAAAACCTGGCAAATCAAATGGGACAATTGGCTACTAGCATGAGCAAATTCGAGGGCCAAGGCTCAGAAAAATTGTCTTCTCAAACGGTGATCAATCCAAGAGAGAATGATTGTGTGATAACTTTGCAAAATGGAGAGCAATTATATGTCGTACCAGAGA
Organism: Boswellia sacra; assembly: GCA_013180625.2. NCBI lineage: Eukaryota > Viridiplantae > Streptophyta > Magnoliopsida > Sapindales > Burseraceae > Boswellia > Boswellia sacra. Next base: position 65,379 of record SNVD02000483.1, read on the forward strand.
AATCACAAACTGATGAAGAAGATGACACCACTTCCACCATGAACAAGACATCATCCTCTAAGGTAAGTCTTAAAACTCCCATTCCTTCATATGTTACTCCACTTTTTCCTAGTAGATTTGCAAAATCGAAGAAGGAGGAACAAGAACAGAAAATCCTGGAAACTTCTCACAAAATCGAGGTAAATATACCACTTCTGGATGCTATCGAGCAAGTACCTTATTATATAAAATGTCTCAAGGAGTTATGCACCAGCAAGAGAAAGTTAAAAGGAAATGAGAAAGTAAGTGTGGGGGAAAATGTTTCAGTTATTCTACAAAGAAAAATTCCTCCGAAATGCAAAGATCCAGGTACGGTCACCATTCCATGCACCATTGGTAAAACCAAGTTTGAAAGAGCTATGTTAGATTTAGGAGCATCTATTAATGTCATGTCATATTCTATTTATGCTCTTTAAATCTTGGACCTTTTGCGAAAACTGCTATTACCATTCAACTTACTGATCATTTTAATGCATATCCCAAAAGAGTTGTGGAAGATGTGCTTGTGTAGGTGAATCAATTGGTTTGCCCAGCAGACTTCTATGTTCTTAAAATAGAGGATGAGACATCTCCTAATCTAACTCCGATTCTTTTAGGGAGACCATCTTTGAAAAATGTTAGAACCAAGATTGATGTTCATGATGGCACTTTCACCATGGAGTTTGATGGCAAAGTGATCCGTTTCAATATTTTCGAGGCAATGAGGTACCTTAGTGACTTGCATTCTGTTTTTGCAATTGACATTATTGATTCTTTGCCACAACAATGTTTTGAGTTAACTTGCAAGGATGGATTGGAAATGGCTATTAGTGAGCACATAGGGATAGAAAATTCCAAAGAACCAAAAAGGTTGATACAAGTGTCCAAAGAAATGGAGGAAGCTATGGCATGCTTAGATGAGACTATAGCTATAATCACAAACAGGTATGATGTTTCGTACATTGAATTGCCTTTATCTAATGAGAAACTTCTTCCTTCTGTGATGAAAGCCAATACCTTGGAGCTTAAGCTACTTCCAGATTATTTGAGGCATGTGTTTTTGGGTGAGAATGATTCTTTGCCAGTTATAATAGAAATGGGCCTTGCACCACTACAAGAAGAGAAACTCGTCCAAGTACTTAGAGATCACAAAATAACTATTGGGTGGATGATTGCTAACATCCAAGGCCCAGCCATATGCATGCAACAATTCTTGTTGCAAAAAGGATCCAAGCCCACTAGAGTAGCACAGCGGAGATTGGACCCTCCCATGATGGAACCAACGTCGGGCTGAGGACGTTAAACCAAGCGCTTATTGGGAGGCAACCCAATGTTTTTGAAAAATAAATAAAAGAAAAGAAAAGAAAAATAAAATAAGGTAATAATGATCGATTTTTGTGTATCGAGGAGATTCCTTTCGTAGGCCATCAAATTGATCAGGTTTTATCTCTCTTTGCCATCTGTTTTATTTGTTTCTATATTTTTTACTTGTTTTTGACTTTTGTTTGCTATTGTGTTGTTATCTTTTTTATGTGTCTTTAGTTTCGTTTCTACTCTTTTCTTTTCTTTCCTTTTGTTTAATTTGATTATTTTGTACTTCGAATTCATTTGTGCAACAGCTTGAGGAAACATCCAAACGGGAGCTGAAGTCATTGCTCGAAGGTTTGAAACGTGCATATCTTGGAGAAAAACAAACTCAATCGCATTACTGGTAATAGCTCTCCTTTTCTCCTCTTCAATGGATGTCGATATCTTTCTGTCGAACCTTCGTAAATATTTTTCTTCACTTCCTCAAAATGCTGTGTTCAAAATTTATAAAGTACGGATGACTAGACTTTGGGCGTTGATGCTCTTAAATGTGCCTGCGGATATCAGATGGCTTATCGAAGCCAAGGTGAGATTGTCCGATGAACCTGACATTAATCTCGCAAAATACATGCCTGGTCTAGGGAAAAGCTACTACGCCAAGAGGCGAAGAGCGAAGAGGTTACAATGCTATAAATGTGCTAGATGGAATTGTAACCATACTTGTCGTTCATTAGGTCTTGTGTTCAGAAATAGAGAAGATAAACTGTCATTTATTAAGAATGGTTTGAGTAATGAGTCGTTGGATAATGTTTTGTTAACTCTGGAGTCACATTCTTGTGGACTTGTTCAACATGAATTGCTTAATCTATGGACACAATTTCGTGATGAATTACAGTGTTATAGTCTAGGGAATCTGACTAAAAATGACCATGTTTGCCAGTTTATAAGAAAACTGGATGGGAAGCAAATCCCCGACTCATAGAAGGCGTTTCAGCCGTTACTGGACGTAAAACCAGAGGAAGATGTGAGCCACAATCATAACTACTTGTATATTTGAATGCGTGTTGTTATTGTCAAATTTTTTTTCCTTGTTTCGTTTGATCTGATTATCAATGTTGTTTTTGTGTTGTTGTTGTTGTTGTTTGTTGATTTTATTTGTTTTAATTTCAAGTTTTCTTTTTGACAAACCATATGACTACCCCATGACATAAGCACACGTGGGAGATAAGTGTGGAGGTTTTGTCAACCTCCGCCGAAAGTATATCTCTACTTTTCATGCTTCACGTGGGAGACAAGTGTGGCGGTTTTGTCAAACCCCCGAAAGTATATTTCTATTTTTCATGCTTCACGTGGGAGACAAGTGTGTAGGTTTTGTCAAACCCTGCCGAAAGCATATCTCATTTTTTCAAATCTTGGGGCGGTAAATCTGCATCGAGCAACCCCCACCGAAGTTATGTCCTCATGTGTCAAATTTGAGAGTTTTACGTGTGTATATATCCATTCAGTATATTTTCAAATGTCATTTTATAACCTGTCTTGCACTTGAATTGCATAATACCTAACGTACATTATTGTCTTACACAAGTTTAGAGCACTTTTAGAAATGAAGAAAACACCAATTCGGCGATTGCAAAATATATGCGTATTTTGTGGATCGCAATTTGGTAAAGATGGAGAGTTTACAACAGCAGCTCTTGATCTTGGTAGGACATTAGCTGCTAGGGGTATTCATTTGATTTACGGAGGGGGTAGTCTTGGGTTAATGGGGTGTGTGTCAACAGCTGCATCCCTAGGAGTGAGCAAAGTTCTCGGCATTATCCCTAAACCATTAGCGGTACGAGATATCGTAGGCAACACAATCGGGGAAGAGTTACAGGTCTCTAGTATGCATGAGCGTATTGCACATATGGTTGTTAAGTCCGATGCATTTATAGCTTTGCCGGGTGGTTATGGTACATTTGAGGAGATATTTCAAATCACCTCTTGGGCACAGCTAAACATCCATCGGAAACCCATTGGTTTGTTAAATGTCAATAATTTTTTTGATGGTTTGTTGTCTTTTCTTGATCAAGCTGTAGAAAAAAACTTCATCTCACCGTCGGCGAGACAAATCTTGGTTACAGCTTCAACTATAGAGAAGTTAATTGATAAACTCCAAGAATTCGTCTATTCGCCTGATCCAACAATGGCTCGGATAGATTGGTTTGGAGAAGGCAATAAAAGGCGTAGACTAGATTTAACGCTTCATCTGTAATCTCTATCTATTGGTTTGCTTCGTTTTTGTTTACTTTCTTTTTAGTGTGTTTATTTGAGATTTTTTATGTCATTTATTTTGAGTTTTTTTCAGGTTATTTCTTTCACCCCAGGTAATATTTTCTAATCATGGCTTTTAGACTGGTGGCTTAAAAAGTTCAATTCCTCTTGAAACGCATTCTGGATCTCTTCAATCCATAATGGCTGAATAATGAGGCTAACTTCTAAACTTTTTAGACCCATTCTAACTGACTTGTTTTTGTTTGCTGGCTTGTTGGACTTTGTTATTTTACGAGTAAGTTTAGTTTTGTGTAATTTAGAGTTGTTGTGTGTTTTTGTCTTTATCAGTTTCGATTCGAAAAAAAAAAAACATTGTGAAAAAACCTGAGAATGGCAGAATATGGGGTTTCCTTAACTCTTGAAACGCATTCTCGCTAAATAAATATATAGTTTGTTTATTTCATGTTGTTTGAAGTGTCTTGTTTCTTGTTTTGTTCTTTCATAATAAAGGTATATAGGCTGGAAACCTTAAGTCTGCGGGCTACTGGTCCTAAGGATTGTTGAAATATAAATCTTGACTCAGGTGTAACAATGCCACGTACCTCTTTCCTTGCATTTTGTGGGTCGATGATAAGATAATGATTGAATTAAGAATAACTCTTGGAAAATGATAAATGATGCATGGATCTGTGTGCTTGAAATGTTTATTGGTTTTCGCTTTGCCTTTGATTCCTTGCACAACATTGAGCACTGAGCTATTATAACTGAGTTATTTGTTTACTTAGAGAAAGTTTATGTAATTTAAGTGTTTCTTCAGATTTCAATGAATTCTAGAACTTGTTTGATGGTCACTCGAGGCGAAATCATAGACTGTGCAATATTGGGGAAATGATTTAGGCCATCTTTGGACCGTTTGAGCCTTAATAGCCAACCTTGATTGAAATTGATCCCTAGTTACCCCTTTGAGCCTTTGTAAGCTTTTTTTTTTCTTGTTAACTCACTAAAAGATTTCCTAACCTCAAATGAATTTTTTCTTTCTCTCCAAATAGTTTGTCCCTTACCTATGAGCATGTATATCATTCATGATTACATTTTGAGCTATGTTCTATTTTTGGGAAGTTAAAGGAGGTTGGATTGTGCCATGAGCAATGCTAGTGAGTTTTATTGTGTTAGTAAAAAAAAAAGAAAGAAAGAAAAAAAACAATTTGTACTTATCTTCCACGTACTTACACATTGAGGACAATGTGTTGTTTAAGTGTGGGGGAGGGGAATTGCAGCAGTTTAAAAAAAAAAAGAAGAAGAAAAGAAAAAAAAAGAAAAAGAGATCTATACCCTTGAGTGTTATTAAAAAGAATGAAACAACAAAGTGTGGGGGTGTAATTTCTTTTGTGTAAAAAAAACAATAATAAAAAGAGAGATTGAGTGTTCTGAATAAATTTGGGGGAGTCACTTGGTGAATTCGAATGAATTTTTTTATGTTATGTGGTTGAGCTCTACATAATCTTGAATGATTTATGTGTTTGTGGGTGATTTGAGCCAAATTATTATCCTCTATCATACCTTCACCCAAGCCAAACGTTACAAGCCTAATAAAGTCCTACTTGATCCTTGGTATTGTGCTTGTCTATATTAGTGGAGAGTGACTTGAAAAGCAGGCCTATGGAGTTCATTTATACACATATCTTCACTATTAAATACGATTTATTTTTATGCATAAACTCATCCAAGTTACAAGTAATTATGTGAAAATGGCTCTACACACACACAAAAGGAATTAAAGTAGAGTGAAACTAATCTTTGTAATGAGATTCTTGATCAAGTGTATTATTTTGAAGTTTTCCTTGGGTTATAATTAAGTACAATCTTTGAGGCCTATTTGCAAGCTAAAACATGTGTGTTTTAATTTTTTTTCTTTGAATATGTTTCGATTTAGTTTTGTTTCATATCGTCGTAGTTGCTCGAGGACTAGCAAAGTTTAAGTGTGGAGGAATTTGATAGGTGTCTATTTATGTATCATTTTCATATCAATTCATCTATGTTTCTTTGCTATAATCCTTGGTATTTTTATGTTTTTTGTGTGGTTTTGATGTTTGTAAGAGTTTTAGAGGAACTTGTACCAAAGCGAAGTAAAACCCTTCATTTTCACCTCTGCTAGTCAACCATCTTCTCGGATTTAATTGTATTGATATACAATGAACCCGATGACATATCATATACCGTTGAAAACTCTCGAAGTCTACTTTTTGGAGAAATTTACGGTTTATGAATCCATTCAGTGTACCGAAAGTTGTAATCAAAACAGTGTGAGAAGTGTAGAAATGTAATTCCACACATCACTGTAGCATGTATAATACGGACACTGTAGCACGTTACTGTAGCAGAGTATTTAAACACATTTTAGGGTTTTATTTTCATAACTTGAAGGGGGGGAAACGTGGGAGGAGGCTGCATTTCTGGATTTCTCTCATCCCTTGGAGTTCTTGAAGGAGAAAGAAGATTCTGAAAGAGGAGGAACTACAATTCCAAGAAGATTCATCTACAAAGAAGATTTTCAAAGAATTTGCTAAGTTCTTTCTTTTCTTTTCAATTCTGGAATTTCTCTGTATTGTATTTGTTATTCTGATTGAATATGTGTAACTAAATCTGAATTGGTTGAGGGTGATTTCAAAGCCCTTGATATGGATTTTGTGAGTTGATTGTGTAAGAAATTGTTATCCAATTATCTAATTGAAGTTGTTTGTATTTTCCCATATCTAATGCTTATGATTGCTTACTGATTGTATTTGGAATGGCCAACTGAATATAATCTGTTGTTGTCTATTGCTAGATTAGAAATCTTGATCCGTAATTGTCTTGAATTTCCAATCCTTAGTAGCAAAATTGTGATCAGAGATTGCAATTGGAGAATACAACCTAAGTTAAATAATCCAAACTTGTGTGTTTATTGCTTAGATCAACCTATCTTTCTTATCGTAATGCATCCATTGAATTAAATTTAGAGAGCTTGTTCTAGGTTGTTTAATGGATATAGATTAAATAAAGAGCCTGTTTTGTTTAACAACAAAGTAAGGAAAGATTGGGATAACAGAGCTTGTTGTTATCTACGGTTGATAATTTCAATGGTGTAATTGGATGACAACCCTATGATTAATTCGCAAATCCATATCTTGTGGCAGAGAATGATCCCTTAACCAGATTTCTTTCATTGTGTAATTCTTAATTGATTTAACTTTGCATTGTATTATTCTTCATTTGCTTTCGTATTGAGTTCAGTTAATCAATCAACAAAACCCCTCATTTAGTTTATTGTTGCTAGAAAATAATAAATTCAATTAGAATCAATCCTCGTGAGAACGATATCTTACTTATCACTTTATTACTTGTGCGACTAGTATACTTGCTAGTTTCGAACGCATCACTATTGTTCTTAGAGAAGGATGCAAACCAATTAGTGTTCGACCCTATAGATATTCGTAGATCCAAAAGGATGAGATTGAGAAACTGGATCAAGAAATGTTAGCAGCAGGAATAATTACAACTATTAGTAGTCCTTTTTCCAGTCCAATGCTGCTTGTCAAGAAGAAAGATGGCAGTCGGCGGTTTTGTGTAGATTAGAGGGCACTCAATCAAGCTACTGCTCTAGACAAATACCTAATTCTTATGATTGATGACCTGTTAGATGAGTTACATGGGGCTTGTGTCTTCTATAAATTGGATCTCAAATTAGGTTATCATCAAATAAGACTTAAGTTTGAAGATGTGTACAAAACAGTCTTCCGGACACATGATGGACACTACAAATTTTTGGTAATGCCCTTTGGCCTCATAAATGCTCCTTCAACTTTCCAAGCCTTGATGAATGACATATTTAGGAAATACATACGAAAATTTGTTCTAGTCTTCTTTGATGACATTTTAGTATACAGTAGGAATATAAGGGATCACCTACGGCATTTGAAAACTGTGTTGAAAACTCTTAGAGACCAACAACTGTTTGCTACTTAAAAAAAATGCTTATTTTCTCAAACCAGCTTAGAATATTTAGGCCATATAATTTCAGCTGATGGGGTAGCCGCTGATAGTTCTAAAATTGAAGTAATGGTGCAATGGCCTGTTCCTAAAAACTTAAAAGAGTTGAGGGGCTTCCTTGGGTTGACAAGATATTACAGAAAGTTTATGTCCGGGTATGGAACTTTGGCTGCCCCTTTAACAGAATAACTTAGGAAAGATGCTTTAAGTGAAATGAAAGGGCTGATGAGGCTTTTAACAAGCTAAAAAGGGCTATGACTACAGTTCCTGTGTTGGCCTTACCAAACTTCTCTGAACCATTTTGTATAGAAACTAATGCTTCCAGAGTTGGGATTGGTGCAATGTTGATTCAAGGCAACAGACCAGTAGCTTGTTACAGCCATATGCTCCCTCAAAGTCAAAGGCTAAAATCAGTTTGTAGAAGAGAACTAATTGCAATAGTATTGGCAATCCAGAAGTGGCGGCCATACCTTCTAGGGAGAAGATTTGTAGTCTAAACTGACCAGAGGAGCTTGAAATATCTCTTGGAATAGTGACTAGTTAGTGTGGAGCATAAAAAATGGCTAACCAAATTGTTGGGATGCGACTTTGAAATCCACTACAAGGCTGGCTTGGAAAACAAAGTAGCAGATTCCTTGTCCAGGCATCCGGAGTTCATGCTCTATCATTCTCACCATCTTTTAATTTTGATGATTTAGAAAAAGAACTTGCAGAGAATGACGAGTTGAGGACATTGAAAGCTACCATTTTAGTTGGAAACACTAACCATGATGGTTATGCAGTGGTTCAAGAAAGATTATTATTTAAGGGGAGGATTGTTTCAAGTAAGAAGTCTCCTATGATTCCTAAATTACTTAAAGAGTTCCATGACATAGGTGGACATTCGAGGTTCGAGGTTCCTAAAGATGCACTCAATGCCTCTATAAGGAATTCTATTGGTTGGGGATGAAGAACGAAATCAAGGCCTATGTGGAATCATGCAGTATTTATCAACAAAATAAAATTTGACACTTTCACCGACTAGTCTCCTCTAATCGATGCCAATTCCCAATCAAGTTTGGGAAGATCTAGGAGTCACAAGATAACCCGGCCGGGGTCGAGGAATTACTCAAAAAATGGGGGAAATTAGCTGGGGCCAAGGACTCGAAATTGAACCCGGGGTAGTAATTGAAATTAGGATATAGGTTGGATTACTTTTACATCCTTTAGTTTATAATACTCACTTATAAGCCCTTATTCAAATTCAAGTCCATATCCTACTTCTTTTAGCCTAACAGCCCAAGGTCCCAAGCCCAGCCCATGCGAAAATTTAAAAAATTAAATGAAAGAAAGCTGCCAATCATGCAGCTTGAACCTTTTCCCTTTTGCATTGAAATGCACAACAGAGCATAACATGCTAACACCGAGCTGCAACTCATTTTGCTATTATAGATAAATGTCAAAAATATATATAGTTTTATTAAAAAAAATAAATGAAAAGAAAGCTGCCATACATGAGGCTCGAACCCAATACCTTATTCATTGAAATAGCACAGAAAAAGTATAACATGCTTTCGCCTAATTGTAGCCCACTTCAATACTAGTATTAAATGTCAAAAATATATATAGCTTTACAAAATGTATCAAAATTTTAAAAAAATAAAAATAGGGTTTTAATCCAGTTTATTGAAAAACTCGACCCCGGCCCTGGGAAAAAAATTCCAAGGAATTTTCTAAGGTCGGATTTAAAAATTGGAGGTCAGGGCCGGGGCCGGGGATTGCCGACCCTGGGTTTTGCCATCCCTAAGAAGATCTCACCATGCACTTCATTGAAGGATTACGAAAGTTTGAAGGGCATGATACTATATTGGTTGTGGTGGACAGGTTGAGTAAATATGGACATTTCTTGCCCTTAAAGCATTCTTTCAATGCTCACGCAGTGGCTGACCTTTTCATAAAGATCATGTATTCCTTAGCTTATTTTGGACTGAAGTATTTAAGATGTGGGGCACTTAACTTAAACGTAGTACAATCTATCATCCACAAACCGATGGTCAATCGGAAGTGGTTAACCACTGCCTAGAGTCATACCTATGATGCTTTGTGGCTAGGAAACCAAAATAACGGGTCGAAAGGCTCCTTGGGCTAAATTTTGGTATAATACTACTTACCATAACTCAACCAATACCTCTCCTTTTAGGATCCTTTATGGAAGGGAACCTCCCCCGTTGGTTTGGTATGGCTAGTCCTTTACTTCCATCTCAACTGTTGAACAATTACTTGAAGAAAGAGATGCTATTCTAGATGAGTTAAAGGAGAACTTACAAACAACTAAAGACAGATTGAAAGGAGTAGCAGATGGAAAGCGTCGTGATGTTCAATTCCAAGAAGGAGATCTAGTCTATCTCAAACTACAACCCTATCAGCAACAATCCTTGGCTAGAAGAAGAAACGAAAAGTTGAGCCCAAGGTACTATAGACCTTTTCCAATAGAAAAAAAAATGGGCAGGTGGCCTACAAGTTACAATTACCAGCTAGATCAGCTGTGCACCCGGTTTTTCATGTTTCCCAACTTAAGAAAATGGTGGGAAATGCTCCTGTCTCACCTCTTCTTCCTAGCCAATTGAGTGCTACCATGGAGCTGGTAGTGGAACCTAAAAATGTTCTCAATATACGCAACAAATTGGAAGGCTCTAGAGTCATTACTGAAGTACTTATTAAGTGGAAGGACCTACCAGATTTTGAGGTCACTTAGGATCAATTTGATTTGGTTAAGCAGCAGTTCCCTAATTTTCACCTTGAGGACAAGGTGAATGCTTGGGCAGGGGGTAATAATAGGACTCCAATTAGATTCACCTATGCTAGGCGCTACTTGAATACTAAGAAATGAGGGGTAGAATGGAGATTGTTCTTATCTACTCTTTATTTTTTCTGTTATGCTTTTGGTAGTGTAAGTTGGCTATCTGCCTAGGGACGTGTGCTGAGTAGTTAGAGAATAAAAAGGGAATAGAGAGAGAGAAGGAAGGGGGGATTTTTTGTGGGCAGAATTCTATTCTAGGGAGAGCTGGCAGACTCTCGAACAGTTTACTACCTATCCCAGTTTTTTGTGTTCCATTAAACTTTCTAAGAAAATTCTTCTTATTTTCTTTCGTTTCTGCCCTATTTTTGTCGTGTTTCATCTGAGTTCCGGGTGTAATACTGAGAGAACCATCCTATTTCTAGCATAGTACAATGCAGGAACCACTTTTATTAGTGAAAACGTGTGGACATGTGAAATTCACAATCCAACACCAAGCAATCTCACAAACTTTTATCAATTTGTCCACTAGCAAGAAAAGAAATTCATGACATAAACAAAGACAAAGCTTCCTAATGGACAACCTGCCGAACAAAATGCAAACACAATTGAAACTTAACATATAAAAAATTTTGAATCCTATGTAAATGTGATATCAAAAAATACAATCAAGCACGATGATATCAAAAAATGCTATAGGTTCTTCCATTTTAATATATATATATATATATATATATATATATATATATATATATATTCTCTTACAAAATGTCCTTTGATGACTCCTAGTAGAAAATGACATCATTCAATGTTGTAGTACCCATTTTCTTTGTATGTTCTAAACCCAGCTGGACAGATGCGCTCACATCCTTTTATTCATTAAGATCAGAATAATAATGATAACTCCCAGACCCATCCTTCATTAATAAGTAAGATAAATCATTCAATATACAGATTCAGTTCCTCAGCTCAACAAGAGAAGAAAGAAGAACGAAACTGATGAATAAAGCGGACGACAAAAATAGAAATTCAAAAGTAAAAAAGAACAAATAAGCATATACCGCATCAGACATATTACAGCGAAGCTTGGTAACAGAGTCTCTACGTCCAAGCTCCTGAGCAACTCCATAAGCAATATATGTCTTTGGTCCCATGTCTGGCTTCAAATATCTCCTGGGCAACTTGGTAGCAAGATTCAGAATACCACCATGAGGATGTGTATATTCCTTGAAAGGGAAACAACACAGAAACTCAATATTGTGATGTGGCAGGCATTACTCAAATAAATTAGATGGAGGCCAGTCCTTCAACTTCAGTACCTGAGGCCACAGATTCCAGTAATAACGACCATCCATGTAGCCTTTAAAGAATTGGTGAATATTGACCTCCCCTTGTATTCCATTACAATTGCAGTAACATAAAAATCATCAACCACTCTGAACACATAAATATCAACAGAAATGTCAAGAAGCATACGTAATTGCAATGAACCATAGACATTCCATATGAACGAATCATTTCCAAGTTTATAATAATTTTTTTTCAATAGAGCGGCAAAGTGAGTATAATGCAATGCACTCACTATCTCTCTCTTTGCATACAGATCATAAAATCCAATCAATCAGAGAATTTTAAACCGAGGACAACAAAAATATGTTATACTAGAGACATTTGAAACTGGGAGGCAAACATTTTCAGAATGAAAGGAAAATAAAAACATAGTGAAATGTAAAAAGAGCATAAAGATAAATAATCTTTTTTTTTTAAATTCATAACAAGCAAAATATTTAAAATGATAGACAGAAAATTCAGATAACCTTGAAGCATGTTTGTTCATATACTACACAGTTGGCCAACTCCTGGTAAACCTTCGCGCATACACGTAGCATCTTATAGTCATATTCTAGCATCATTTCTTACAGAATAAAAAAGATTTAGCACAAAACCCAGCTCCTGAACTGGAGAGGAAACAAATGTCACCTGTAGGCTGGTACTTTTCAGTAAGAGTTGCAGATACTTCGAATTCCCAAAGAAGTGTTAAACATGTAATTTATATTATCCAATTAAAAGTTACTTGAAAACTATATGTGATTCATGGGAAAATATCATTGTTCAAGAAGATTTATATTAAGCTCAAATTTACGTCAGTTGAAACCTCATATACAAAAAGTGAAGATCATGCACTGATTAATAGTCATAACCAACTGACACAGTTTAAAGAAATATAATTAATTGATAATTGAGACATGTCTTGTGGAGAATATGGATATTATCAAGTGATTCAGTCTACTGGGGTAATAAAAAAGTCTCAGGATCGAACCTTGCACAAGGTTGGAGGGCTTTGGTTTAAATTAAAGAATATGATGAACAAAAGTAAAAGCAAATAGTGGGGAACGCATTCAAGTGCAAGACCATTATTGAACCATATAATCTACCTGATCTAAATGATATGCTGACTATAATCTACCTGATCTAAATGGTTGAACCATATAATCTTTCCATTTTCAATCAATTTTGAAGTTCTTGCCATGCACTTTATTTTGGTCTGGACACCAACCATTAAAACACCAAAAAGGAAAAAAGTATTGACACAAGTAAAAAGATGATGTGCAACAAATTTTTAGCCTCCTATATAAATGACAAAGTGTTGTAACAAATAAAAAATACACTGAACTCACACCAATCCAAGCAATCCAGAGCCTTAACATCCAGATGTGTCCCATGCTTGGTATTTGTAATCTGACGAAAGGCACGCCACATAACCATTGGTTCCCAAGTCAAGCCAGATCCATTCTCAAGCACAGTGCTGACTATAACAGGCTCGCCTTTAGCCCAATGCCACTGAAAATGCTTCAAATCTCCATGCTGAATGTCTTTAGCATCTGGATTATATAAATAATTATCACTGCAGCTTTTTTGAGAAGCTGCTTTTCTTATTGACCATTGCCCACATCAGTCTGACGTGCCAAGTTGTGACAAGTGCACACTTGTTCTGCAGATTCAGGAACATCTTGAAGATTATTGGATTTGGCTATTTCTTCAGACTTTTTCACCAACTCAGCAACCCAACGAGAAGAAACTATTATAGTAGGAATAGTATCAGAAGTATTCAATCCTTTTCAGAGCAAGAAACATCCGTGGAGGCATCTCTCAAAACAGTAGGCTTACAGCTTACTGTGACAGAATGAAGTCACTACAAATGAGAACTTCTATAAATAACAACTTGCTTTTCAGAATATTGAAAAGGCTCAACTTTCTTGCCTTTAGAAGAAGTCCTAGAGATTCCTCAACAGCAGTCACAACACAGTAAAATGTTTTAGGGAATGAGAAACAATGGAGTTATGGGCCTTTCAAACACACTTTGAGTAAGAAGCTACAGGGTTTGAATTATTGGTAGCTTAAATTTCTGAAGCGCCTCCAAAAGAAACCTTTCGATACAAATTTGATCAAGAAGCAAAAACTTCATGCACCCAAGGAAGGTTATCAACTGTTTTAGCCCCAGGGAATTTTCACAAAAGGAATCTTACGAAACCCGAAATCAATTGAAGACTTGCTTTCCAAAAAACTATTATACTCAGTAGAACATATACACTTCCTATTAGTATCAGATAGCATCTTGAACAACCAAATTTGCCACCCTTTCAAACAACTTCGAATAAGGTGGAATGAACTTGGAAACAATAGAAAGATGATCAGAATTGAAGGCTCAAAGTATAGACACTACCAAATCCAGAACCATGAGAAAGAACCTGAGGATTTACTTGATGAATATTTCTCAGTCTGAAGCCATTTCAGCAGCTTTACAGAAATATGCTCAGAAGCTTTCTCAACAACAATGGTTTTCTACGTGTTATTAATCGCCACTTTATAACCTTGAAGAAGATACATGCTCAAACCCTGCAAGAGGAATTCAACAACGAGCCAGAACCGTTATTGCCGCAGAACTCAACAAAAAAGAAGTACTTGAGCAGAAACCTTCACAAGCAGAAGTGATCTTCAGAAACCCGTTAATCACATGGCTCAGTTCATGACAGTACAACAATCTGATCAGAAGTGTTTCCCACTTCCATCAATTTTAGAAATGAGAATTCAGCAGATTCTAGAAACAATTGTTGTGACTTTAGCATGGAGACATATTATTGCAGACCACAGAAAAGTTAAGGAGACATTACTAGACTAAAGTCAGCAACAGTCAAATACAATCCAGTAGAAGTTCTTTTCCAGCTAATTCGAAGCCAACTCAGAGTTTACAACATTTCTTCTTAGAATTACTTATCAGAATACTCAGTAGAAGATTGGCATCTCACTTGTATTCAGAAGTCTATTATCAGTAATCATCTTCAAAGGAGAAAGGAGATTTAAAACCATCCTCATGAAGCTTTCTATGGTCTATTGAGACATGATTAAAAGAAATGGAGAGAAACAAATCACTTTAAACCCACAAGACATTCCTGAACCTATACACATGCACGCATACCTGTATGCATTCATACATTCATAAACACTTCTATATTATATATAAATATAAATACACACACGTATGCATTCATACTCATACACATTCATGCATACATTAGCTACCTTCAAAACTTTACAAACCTGGTTGAATAAGGGTGGCTGATGTGATGAGTCAAAGCAAAACAAGAAGGAAACATCACGAGAAAGTCACTTGCCGATTTCAAGTATTAAACAGGTACTCTTCAATAATGATAGCAACACACATGGAGGAGAACAAGAACTATTGGCCACAAAACACTTAAAATATTGCAACATCACCAAAGCCTATAAAAAGGGCACACAGGGATTTCCATTCTTGTCAAGAAACAATTAGGCTCCCTTGACTAGTTTCCTTCTACAGAGGCAATTTTGCATCCTTAACTTATGTCACACTATGGTTGCTTACTAGCTGAGCTATGGAGGAAACACTCTAGAGGTTTCTATCTTATCCTTGTTTTGGAAGGAAACATCCTCATAATGTGATCTACTACATGGCTAGAAGATGCCGCATCATTCGATCAAGCTATAAAAGAAATACTTGAGGGTTTCTCACCCATTCCGAACTTGAAAGTTCCATGTTCGTGAATCGGCTTTTTGTTCCTCAAAAATGTTTTTCACTGTTGGTATGATTTGAAAGCATCCTCAAGAGCTAGATCCATTTAGCCAGAAAAGACATTACATTTGCCTAATCAAGTCATCCGAGAAACACATGGGGGCTCCAGACCAAAGCAAAAGATCTACCAAGTGTTTAAGATCTTCACCAAGTTATCTTAACAGCTTGGGAATTATTATATAACAAAGCTTCCTTTCCAAACATAAGGACTGGAAGGAAAACACCTCAGGTTATTTTCATCAGTAACCTCATTTTTACGAAGTGGTTTTAGTCTATATTTTTTATCACTGGTCTTGCATGGAAGCATCTTCATATCTCTAAACAGTTTTCTTCTATGGAAAACGCTTTATGTCTCTGACTATTTCTCTTTGATGGAAGCAGCTTTATGACTCTAACTACCTTTCTTCCATAGAACAACACTATATCTCTGACTAGCTTTCTTCCATAGAAGCAGCTTTCAATTCTTAACTTTCTTCCATAGTAGCAGATTTGTAGTTATGATTTGTTTCTAACTATAGCAATAGATGCAACTGCCCCTCGAAGAAGTAGCAAGCATTCTAATTTTGTACAGATTTCACATTATCATTGTTAGTCAAGATAAGACAAAATCATTTGGGAGATTTATTCTCAAGTGGACTACAAAAGAAATACTTTGTTTGCTAATCAAATTATGGAAAGGACACCTAGGGGTTTCCATTCGATTGGTGATCTATTGGTGCAAGGCTTTCTTTATCGAATGAAAGTCCTACTTTACCAGCTTGGAGATCATTATTTGCCCAATAAACAAGTTTATCAAGACTACTTTCTCAACACAATTTTCAATGAAAAATAATCTTACACTTTTGGAAAGAAATACACAAACAACAATAAAGATTAGCAAGTCATCTCCTTTCAAGATTCTCATTAAAAAAAATACTGAGGCTTCCACCAACTCAGATTTCTCCATGAAACAAGAAAAGAAAAGACGCTTGGAGTCCAGATCGGTTATTGAAGCAATTTCTACTAAGTTCTTGACCTTTTGTATTTATCTTCAGAAGAAAAAAAATTCTCTTTTAAGACTTTTTCCAAGAATCATTGTCAACTGAAGTGTCATCACGGTTCCTCCCTCACCAGAAGTGTCATCAAAACCATTACCATTGCCTCATTTCAAAGTTTCTGTTTTGGCTATAAAAAATATGTTACAGAAGGATCGTCTTACAAATCTGAAATCCTTAAGTTACCTTCATCAACTTAGAATGCCGATTTATAAAATCACTAGTTACAAACTAGAAGAATTTACTTCTTTCTACCAAGAAGCTGATCCAGAGGAATCTGACTTGTAACTTAAGACCAAGGATGTTTCAACTACAACTTATGTCCTAAAGGTTCAACAATATTCACTAGGCAACAAATCTAAAATGCTACATAGAATGACATTAAAGGGAGATATCTATAGCAAACTAGAATACAAGCTTGAACAGAAAAGTTTGAAACAGTCACCCTAGAAGAAAAAATTTGCAACAAATAAGTGGTCAGCTCAGAAGGAACAGTAAGCAGTAGCAAAACAGCAAGCTGAGTAACAACACAGCGAGACCCAAGGGTATAGAAAATAATGAACTAGGAAGTAAAAGTTTGTGGTAACAAAAAAGTAAATTTGGAAAAACAGAATCTGCAGCAGCAAAATAGCAATCTCTAGTAAGAACAATAAGTGACAAATGGGTGGCCCATTTCAACATCCTGCATGGCCCACCCATTGGGGGTTTAAAATAGTTCTATTCAGCCTTTATTTTTTTTTCTCATTAGTCTCCACATCAGCATGAAATAAGGATATAATTGTAATAAAAATATAATACATATAGTAATTAATATTGAGTTAATAAATTTAACAAAGAATCTTAATTCTTTCTCATATATCTCTATTATTTTTTTTTCTATTTTCTCTCAAACATAATCATTGACTAACCTCACACACGCCATCCATCTCTCTCTCTTCCATTTTTATATTTTTTCTTCTCAAATTTATTAAATTTCATTAATCTTTCTTTCTTTTTAAATTTCAATCAATAATATAATAGATATCAAATCATCCATTTTTCTTTCCCTCTCCCTAAGAAATATTTGATTGATTTTTTTTTATATATAAGCTTGAAGAATTTAATAATATATGATAAAAAATTGATTAATATTAAGACCATCACTTTTTGTTTTTTTATGTATCATTGATAGTAAACAAAGATTGAAAAAAATTAAAGACTATTAAGATTAAATAATAATTTAATTAAAAATTAAATGATAATTTAATTAACCTTGTATCAAATAAGAAGTGGATGAGATAAACAAGGAGGTGAACTAAAGATTAAATGAAAATTTAATTAAGCTTACCATAAATATCTTTAAAATTGAATTTGAGTTTGATCGTAAATTGTCTAAACTATCATTTTACCCTTACTAAATAATAGGCGAGGGCTAATGAGATGAAAAATGGGGGTTGAATAGAACTACTCAGGGGTTTAATGTTGTTGCTCGATTTTCTCCTATCCCAATGGGCTCGTGATAAAGCCCACAACATATTTGAATCTAAATCTGAATCTATTACAAAGTCTATGGCCATGGCACTTCACAATTAGTAAAAAGACCTTTCAACTCTAAATCTGATAGCCCAATATAAAAAGCCTAGCTAGCATTAATTTGTAAGTGCACATATTCTGTCATGCTGTACACTGGGTTATTGTTGGTGGTATGTTGGAGCCTAAAGGCCCAATACCATGGAACCGTACAAATCTAAATCTGAATTTGAATCTGTGTCCTAAAGCTGTATTCAACCTAAGGTCAAGTGGACCCAAGCCACCTATAGGGCTCTTTGGTGGGCTGTGGTTTGGTTGGTATAAATAGAAGACATAAGGCCCACATAGCCCAATTCGTTGAACCCAATCCCACTTACAGCTTATTTTGGTAATTAATAATTGAGGCTAACGGTGAGGGCAAGATGGTAAAAAAGGGTTGATTAGGATTACAGGTCTTTTCTTGCATTATTCCTATATTATTTTTAAATATTTATTTTCATGCATTATCTTATATTATTTATATTAGATAAATATTGAAGCCTTATCATTATCTAAATAGTTAAATCCTACTTTAATTATCATTCCTACTATTCTATCCTTGTCAAGCTATTTTTATAAAAAAGGAGCCTAAGCATACGGTTTATTCATTCACATTCACCCAAATCATCTAGCAAATACACATCTATCATCATTCAAAGCTATTCACGCAATTTTCAATTTACAAATCGACCAAAAAAGTGTCTCATTCCTTATCAGTTCATGCACAACCTGAAATATTACCCAAACACATCCCACTTCTTCATGCATCATAATTCATATTGCATACAATCTTCTTTAGATATTAATCTCTGTTTGAGTTATATGTAGTAGGTCAAGAACTTTTCCTTCTCATCTTTCTGGAGCATAAGCATGACACACTATAAAGGATATTTCTGAATTCAGTGAATATCTAAAACTGTCTTCCTTGAACTTGTGTTCACTTTTGAAACGGTTCTAGATTAGTAACAGTATCACAAATCTGGCATTCAAAATCAGTCTTTCTATCAAAATCAACCCTTTTACAGTATACCATCAATTGTCTCTTCAACCACCTCCACTTTTCCTCTAGGAGTCCTCGACCTTTTCTTGTATCATCAACAAAAATCTGTAACCCAGCACTTCCTGATTGGCCAATGATTTCGAGGTGATGTGGACTAACTCTTTGGATATGGATAGACGTCTCGCAACATCAAGGACATTTTGGACTTTTCTGCCAGGATGGAAATTTTTGTATTTTCATTTTTCTTTATTAAGGATCCAATTGTCTTTTCACTTTTTGTAATGTCAAGACACAACAAATACTTATAAATTTTCCTAATTAATTGGGTATAAATTAAAAAAATTTTGTAACAACGATAATTTTGTATTTTTTTTTAGTGAGAGTACTTTAAATTTCTTACACTTCAAAAGTAGAAGCAGGTCTCTAAAAGAAACCAAGCCCCTGATTTTAGGTCCGTTATAAAACTTTATTTTTTCAATTAACTTCTTTTTCAAGTAGGTTGAGAAGCAATCCTAAACATGCTGGGTTACTATAGTTTTAGAAAAAAGAGTTTCTTTTCACAACAACAACAACCCTAACTTGGCCCTAAGTGTTATTGCTTTTGTATTGAAAGCTTTTTCAATGCCAAAGTCGCGTGTAAAAAGTACAAAGCTTGACATACCGTTATATAGGTGTAGGAGTGGATTTTTAGACAACTGAGAATGGGTTGGATTGCTCTTGCTCTGTGTGAATTTTGGTTAGAAAGATGAAGGTAGGACCAACAAGACTTGATCTCCGTCGGAAATGGTCACTCTTTCCACTAGTAGGGGGCTCAACTCCCCTTTTCTCGTGGGGTTGGTGCTTGCATAGTAGGGATGAAAATGGATAGGGTAGGGTAGGCCAATGTCCATACCCTATTGGCCTACCCTATCCTTATTAAAAAATTGATACCGATACCCCACAAGTAACCTTTAAGGGTCTTAAGTTTTATATCCATACCCTATTCATATCATTAGTGAAAAACCATATCTTACCAATTTATAAAAGGGTATCTATTGGACAAAAAATAAAATGACCATAAAAAGTAATGATAAAAGCCTTTATGATCTTCTTCTTACAATTCATTAATCATGATTTTGATCCTACCTTGGCAGCTCCTGTAACTTCGTATTAAACTTTTAACTTGGTATGCAATTCTTCCTGCAATTTAGTTTTTTGCCCCAAAGGCCAAAGCTCTTTTAGGTTATGTTAAAACTATGTAGTTTCATGTTTTATTTAAATTAATAATAATAATTTATTTTATAGGGCACTTAAAGAGTATAAAGAGTATGGGTAGGATTTAGAGTCATACCCTTACCCTACCCATGCCTTTTAAGGGTCTAATTTTCATAATCTTACCCTACCCAAATCCATAAAAGAGATATCCATGCCTTCCCCATTAGAGTATGGGTATACATGTATAATTGTCATCCCTATTGCAAAGGTACTTTGATGTGTAAGGCAGATATTGATTTTATTATCTAAGAAACAGAAAAATGTCTATAAACTATGATTAAACTGTGGCAAGGGCTCAAAGTTGATGAAAATAAAGAGTAGAGGCTGATATATCTCCTTGGTCCTCTCAAAAGAGAGCATAAACCGGTTTTATTAAGTGTGAAGCTATGGACGTGTGTGGTTGAATGAATATGAGTTCTCGCATATTATTGAATTTGCATCGCTCGAGGTTGGACTCTCCTCCCAAGCTTTTTATCAAGCTGTTGTGCCCATGCCTCCCTTGGGCAGCCAAACCTTTCTTCTTTTATGACTATTCATCACACTTTTATCTTTTCTTCCATTTAATTTTTGATTTTTGTCTAGCCGACAAAACTATTCTTCTAGTCGATCACGTGCTCTCCATATCCTAGGTATGGGCTTTCCATTTTTGTTCCCCATTTTGCTACATCTCCCTTGTTTGACTTTTATTTTTCCTTATTATGTCTAAAATTCCTTTCAAAGCCAGCCTTGTTCCAGCCATATGAAGCTTCTCTCACCCCAAGGCCCATCTTTTGCATTAATTGCTTCTTAACCACCATATTAATTGCCATGGTTATGATTGTTTTACCTCTTGTCTAGTTATATTTTTTGTTATTTAGAGGCCGTGCTTACGAACTTATAGACTATAAGAGTTGAATTTGTTGAGATTGGGCTGCCTCACGTGGACTTGGCCTATATGAAAATTATCACCACAAGAAATTTGACTTTTGGTAATAAAATTTTAAGCAACTATGAATGAGGCTTTCATCCCGCCAGAGTATTTATGATCACGACACAGTGTCAAAGCCTCTTTTAAGACTTAAGAAAACATAAAGAAGCCATGGGCATGTCTAGAGAATGGAGTCGCCACCTAATTTTATATTGAAAAAATGGATGATGACAATCTGATCCCTTGTTTTAGGACCTAAACTACTCTCATCCCATTAGAGATGTATTCAGGAAGTTAGGAATGGCTCGCCCAGTTATAAACATAGGGGAATGGGAGGAGGATTACATCAATTGTTATTCAACAATAAAATAAACTACTTCTAACACTTCAAATATCATTTATTTAGTCATAGCATATTTATGCATTCAATATAATAATTCAATTTGAGATTCAATAAATAGAGAATTCCTCACCACCATAAGTTAGTCTATCCAATGCTTATCAAGCCTCTTCATGCATATTTATCATACATTCACGATGAATCAATAAAAATTCTAATTAAGGCCATAAACTAAAATCATGGCAATTCTACCTAGATTTGGTAATTCTATCATGGCATTTCTAGCCTAAGCATGATAATTCTAGCCTGTATGAATTGTAATAAATCATGGCATTTCTAGTCTAATCATGACATTTCTAGCCTAACTCCATCAATCAAGACCAAACATGGCTATGTTAGCCTAACTCAAGCAATCAAAGTAAGCATGACAATTCAATCAATCAAGGAAATTCTTGTCTAAATCTACTTCCTAGCATGCTTCAAAACAATTATAAGATTGATTCCTAATCATGATTCTAATCACATGCTCTTAAGCATGATTCTAAAAATGTGTTCTTAAACATGATTCTAAACATTCAAAATAAAATCCTACTGTGATTCTAAATAAGGAAATGATCGATAACTACCTTGACACACATTTATACCTTACAAAACAAATAAGGATTAAAACAATTTGTCATAATCCTAAACATGCTTCCAAGAATCAAAATAAAACCTAATCATGTTTATTCTAAGCAAAATAAAACCTAAACATACTAATTCTAAGCAAGAAAATTAAACAAGAAAAGATGAGGAAGAAGAGAGAGAACTACTCTCATGACGTACCCTTTTTAGGTTTAGAGCAATATAAACACTTAAAAAATATTAAAACTAGAAAAGACTCCTCAAATTCTTAAGTGTGTCCTAGAAAGAGAGAGAGAGAGAGAGAGAGAGAGAGGAGATTTCTTGATGCCCCTGAAAGTGAGGAGGAAGGGGGTTTTTATAGTTGAAGGTGAAAGTTGAAAAATAAAGAAAAAAAAGGATTTTAATGAGATTTTTCAAAAATAAGGGGAGGACGGTCGACTGTGGGAAGGCCACCAGCTTATGGCAAGACAGCCGACCGGTAATTCCCCCACTGTCGGCCGGTGGTAGCCTACCAAACCTCATTGTTTCTCCTTTTTCTAATGCAATCCTCTTTGACCTTTATCTGTTCGATCATGCGTAACTCTTCGAGTTTAGCTGTAATTTATAATCTATAAAATTTTTGTAAGAACTAGACATTTGTGGCTTCACAATAATATATGAATCATCATCAGATTCTTTCTCAATTAATTTTTGTGATTTTTCAAAGTCTTGTGTCAGTTGTCAAAGCTTTTGGTCTGTTTTTTTATCACCTCACTCCTTTTTGCTTCCAAGGCCACTTCGGTCATTTCTGTTGCTTATCATTCGTATTTGATTTATCATTGAGACTTAAAAATCTAGTGTCTACAGCTTGCTCCCTATTTTGGAGAAGTTTGTGAGACACAAAGATCGATAAAATACTGTTACATTATCTTCTCTCTTCTTGTCTGGACATCTTTGCTCTCATCTGCATTCTATTGAGCTTTTTATCATCTATTCTCTTTTTCAACTCCTACAAAAGAAGTGTGCCCACTTAAGTGCTAATTAACACCCTTCTAATACATGATATCCACTCTTCTAGTGTAGACAAATGCATCCTTCTAGTGCATGGAATGTATACTCACGGTGCATAATGTGCACTCTTTTAGTTTAGACAAATGCATCCTTCTAATGCATGAAATGCATTCTTATGATGCATGATATGTACTCTTCTAGTGTAGATAATTGGATCTTGCTAATGCATGGAATGCATCTATGGGTGGGGCTTTCATCCCACCCCAAGTGATTATGATCGCAACACTGTTCTCCAAGGCCTTTCGGCACTTAGGGGGATCACAGAATAAGCCACGATGATGAGTCTTGGAGGTCATCAGAGTCGCCACCAGGGTAACTAACTATAAAAAATAGTTGGATGATGATAGCCAATCCCTTGCTTTGAGACCCAACTATCCATCATCCCTTCAGAGTCAAGTTTAGGGAGTTAGGCATGGATCTTTGATCCACCCGCACAAAGTCTTCCCTTTACTAGGGTCTATCAAGTTTAAGGTTTTAATCTGTCAATTACTATCTATCTTGATCCTAAATTCACTTTCATGTGTACAACTGGTTTTATCTGAATTATTACATGTGCAATGAAACAATACATAAGCATTCATCAAAATAAAGTACAAGGATAAGCTAGGAAGGGGATTGCAATCGCTTGATTACAAATAAATGTAATGAGGATAAAAATGCAAAAAGATAGAGCACAAGAAAATAAATTAACACTTTTATTCCCCACGGCGAGCTCAACGGGCCTGCCATTAGAAAGTGGATCTGCCACCATGCATTATGGCTGCATCCACTGTCCAATCAGCCTCACATCATCGACCTCCGTAGGATCGAGTTTCCTCCCATCAGTGTGAATCTACTGATCTGATCATTATCATATTATAAGAAAAACAATAGAAGAATGTAACTATGATATGGTGAGCGCACGTTACTCATGAGCCTGGTAACGTGACTAACCGCATGGTCTATTGATTACAACATCTGTTTATGTGTTTAACTGTGTCCAATACATTTGGACAGACTAGGATGGATGACTATTCATGGACCGAATAGAATCCGTGAGAGTAATTTGTACAACCGTCCATTATGTAAACAATATCCAGGAGATAGCAATAGAATAATAAAACAATAAAATAGTTCAATGGAAGTAAGGTGCGATAAATATAAATTGCGATAATATAAGAGGCGATGAAATAAAACTGCCATAAAGTAAATTAAAATAAAAGCGCCGTAAAGTAAATTACGGTAAAAATAAAAGACAATAAACTAAATGAGCACGAAAAGTAAAATGCAGTGAAAAGAAAATGCAATAAAATAATCAACAATAAAATAAATAACAATAAAATAAAGTTACAGTAAAGTGAATAAGTGCAAAAAGAAAAGCGTGGTGAAATCAAGATGTAACAAAATAAATTGAAGAAAACTAAATGACAGTAAAGATAAAAACGTGATAAAATAAATAAATAAACAAAAACGTAGCAAAAGTAAACGATGAATAATGAAGTGGAGGCATATTAGAGTGGTGATTTTTCGTTAGCTATCGCTGATCTACCACTACTCGCCTGCATTCACCTAGTCCTCATTCTAAACACAAATCGTAAAAATGGGATAGAAATGATAAGAGCAAGAGAGAAAATGTGGTGATTTGCCCTCGGGCTTTACCAAATATTGAGTAGTAGAGGTTGATTTTTTGAAAGTCGATTGAAAATGGGATTATGTGTGTAAAGTTTAAAAAGAAAATGGGTTGAAAGTGTACATAATTAGAGATATATGTGTGAAATTTGGGAGAAGGTGGGCTAAAATCAGTTGGAAAGTGGCTGAAAAGGAGGGGCTAAAGAGAAATTTTCAAAGTTGATGCTTAAATCGAGATGAATAGTCGATGCCCCAAATGTCGAGAAATGACCCATATTTATAGAAGCTGAGGGAAGGAAGCACGTGTGTAGGACACATGTGCACATCCATATCCTACATGTGCACGGATGTAGGACACGTGTACATGAGTATCCCACATGCATTTGGTTTTTTTTAGATGGTTCCCCAACTTTTAGATGCCATGCTTCTCTTTCAAGCATTGCCTCTTATCCTTCATGCAGGGTTTGGTTTCACTTTTAGGTCTGGATTTTTTTGGGCTTTTTGGGATTTTTTAAGTGCAATTGGGCCTTCTCTTTTAGAAGTGGGAAAATTTTCTTTTAGGGGCACCCTTGAGAAGTAAAGCCTTTTTCCAACAATAACCCCCACCCCACCACGGTGACCTTACTATGAAGGTTGACCCGCTTATGCGTAAGCAAAGGGTATTGGGGCATAGAGGCATAAGCATGACTTTTAATCAAGACCTTACTTTGATAGGTGTCTTTTGTGATTTTTTTGGTGTGACTAGGTATTGTGTTTGTGCGTGGCTTTTGTTTTTCAGGTATTTTTCAGTTCGCTTTCAAATTAACAATTCACTTTACTCAATATTCTTTGGTCATCATCATTATACTTAAACCATAAGCTGAATTTTTATGCGTATAGCATTCTTACGATGCATGATGTGCACTCTTCTAGTATGGATAGGTGCATCCTTATGATTCTAAGATAAGACATTCTTAAGTGTACTTACTTCTTAGTGCTTTTAAACATTCTTCAATGTGCCTTTTCTTAAGGCTTATGCCTATTCTAAGGGCATAAGACACTCATAAGTGCACCTACTTCTTAAAGTTTTTAAACACTCTTCTGTGTGCTTCTTTTTAGGGCTTGTGCCTATTCTAAGGATGTAAAATATTATTAAGCGAACCTAGTTCTTAGAGTTTTTAAACACTCTTTAGTGCATGACACATCCGAAAAAGGATTGTCTCCCAAGTATAGGAGTGTCGAAGTAATAAACCCGGTGAGACCGGGGTCGATCCACGAGGAAGGAGATTTTAGCGTTACAAATTATAAGATAAGCAAATATGATATGAATAATTCAAAGAAATGACAAGATAATATCAATAAATATGTAAGATGGTAGGTGGTATTACCGACCATTCAAATATAAAACAAAAAGCAAGAGGAGGTAAAACCATCCATGGAAATAGGTGGTATAACCAACCATAGTAAATTAAAGAACAATTTCATAAGGTGGTAGAACCTACCATAGTAAATAAAATAAAAAGTTCATAAACAATAGAATAATTAAAATATAAGAGGAATTAACACAATAACAATGAAGGCTAAGATTAGGGGATCCGCCCTTGATATTTCAAATAAGGATAATTAACCCATTTTAGTTATATGAATTATATTTGTTTCATTACCAATATTTATACCACTTCTTGTAAATGGTTCAAGCATCCAATGTGCCAATCACCATATGTCTACAACAAATCAAGGTTCCTAACTAGATTCGTGTCGGTAAGGAAGAACCATATATCATCTAGAAAGGATCCAAGCATTTGATGTGCCAAGGATTGTCGACAATGGATCAAGACCTCCACTTTACGAGTGGTGTCAAGATTGATTAAGAAATTAAATATAAATCATATTGAATAAACATTATAAGATTAAGATTATTAAGCACATATTAAGGGTTAGAGAATCCTTATTCTCATATCAAGGGTTTCACCCTTTCACCTTAGCAAAAGAGAAATTAGAAGAACATTATAATAGAAAGAAAATAAAATGCAAGAAAAAGGAAATTCATTAATAACATAAACACACAAAACACAATACAAGATCCTAGCCAAAGCCAAAATGTTCCAGCCAAGGCCAAGATGCCCTAATGGGTCACAAGGCACCTCTATTTATAGATACATCCAGGGGCAAACTTGTCAAATTACAAGGGCATAATTGTCAAATATTAGTTGTAAATATCTTTGACAATTGGGATCATTAGGCACCGACTTTGACCATCAATTTTGACATTGAAATGTTGAGAATTTTAATCACATGTCTTCATGAAAGTTTTAGATATTTCTCTCAGCTTTCTAGAACATATTGATTTGCACAATTTGGATACGTATTTTGAGAGATACGGTCCAAATACTGAGGCCTGGTCAGACTGGGCCGAAACTGTAGATGGGTTCACTTCAAGCCCAATTTTGGTCCACTAAGAGCCCGAATTTGATGATGCTTGTGGAATGCAATCTTGTAGATAATTGAATCAGCTTTCCAAAACATTAAGATTTGCACCATTCTGATCTATAAATAGAAAGCTATGCCCATTTTACCGAACCTGCAACAAAACCAAAATTAAGAGAAATTAATTCCAAAGATGCAAATGCTATAAATATGCTTAAGTTGAGGAATTTAATGACACTATTAATACAATATGATGAATTAAACTCTTATTAAACATGCATATTTAAGTGTTTATCAGTGCACCTCCTCTTGGGGCTTTTGCCTATTCTAAGGGCTTAAAACACTCTTAAGTACACTTAATTTTTAGGGTTTCTTCTCATGCATGCCTATTGGGGAACGTCTATCATACACTACTTCATGGTCTTTAGACCTTTCATTCTTCATGCTTTCAATTGAGTATTATTCATTCTTTATTGATCTGTTTAGACTTATGCATTTGTTTGGTTTCATGCCCTTCTTCTAAGAATTCTTGCTTCTATTCTGGATTTCTTCTAGTCCATTAGGGAAAGTTCTTGATATGTTATACTTTCTTAGTCTTTAGAATTTTCATTTCTTCATGCCTTTGGTAAAGCATTCTTTGATCTCTTCATTCGTTGTTGATTCTTGGACTCACTAGGGAATTCTTTATGAAAGATTAAGTCTTCGACCATTCTTGCAAGTTCTTACAAAATATCAAACATCTTTTGATGATTTCAAATCCATTCAAAATTTACCTTATTCAATGTGTTCTTCAATAGATTGCTTTCTAGTCTTTGGAGGAATTCTTCCATATGATTCTGGTCGAAAAATTCATCGACTAGCATTACTCAACTTTCTTTGTGAGTTGCTAAACTATAGCCTTCCAACTATCAATTGACTGTGGTTTTTTTTTTTCCCTTCAAATCCCTTTTTCTGGGTGACCTTTTTTCTTTGAGGTGAATTTCCTTCTTCAAGGTCAACATCAAATTTGAACTTGCTTTTTCGAGGCACACTTTTTTCTTTAAGGTAAAGTTCAAATTTCTTTTTCAAAATCATTTTTTTAGGGTAGACTTCCTTTTTCAAAGGAGATACCTTCTTTAAGGTGGATGTTTTCTTCAAGGTAGATGATTTATTCAAGGGAGTTAACTTCTTCAAGGTAGATGCTTTCTTTAAAAGGGATTCCTTTGACATTGCTCACTCATGAAGATATGTACTTCTTATAAACTATTGATCCCTTCTAGACCGTATCAGTTCTTTTAAGAAAGTTTGGCTTATTCCAGGTGTTTGACACATCGTGCTGCTTCAGGCGATATTAAGTCTCAATTAGATATGACCTTTTTTACACATCGTGCTGCTTGAGAGAAGTCTTATTGAGACTAAGCTACCTGATATAGGCAACTACATATAGTGCTATCTTGGAAGTCTGATCTAGGCAATTTGTAAATTATGCTAAACATGGGAGTCTGATCCAAGCGATTTGCACATTATGCTATATTGAAGAGCTTGACCCAGGTGACTTGCACATCGTGCTGAATTGAGGAGCTTGATCCAGGAGGCTTGCACCTTGCACATCGTGGTGCTTCTATAGGGTCTCATCAGGATGAACTACCTGGTCCAGGTGATTTTGACATCACGTTGCTTTTTTAGGGTCGCATCAAGACTAAGTTGCCTGATCCAAGCAACTTGCATATCGTGTTGCTTTTATTGGGTCTCATCATGACTAAACTACCTGATCTAGGTGATTCACACATCATGCTATTTTTATTGGGTCTCATCGAGACTAAACTACCTGATCCAGGCGACTTGCACATCGTGTTGCTTTTACTATGTCTCATCAAGACTAAACTGCTTGATCCAGGTGACTTGTATATTGTGTTACTTCTATTAGGTCTCATTGAGATTAGACCGCCTGATCCAAATGACTTACATATCATGCTGCTTTTATTGGGTCTCGTTCAGACTAAAGTACCTGATCCAAGTAACTTGCACATTATACTACTGTTGCTATTATTCCTCTATGTTTTGAGCCCATTTCCTTTGTAGTTACCTCCATTATTTCATATTGCATTGTGATTTTTCAAAACCCTGTCATTTTTGGACTATGCTCCATTATGGATTATGCTTCATGTATGCATGCTTTATGCTTACACTAAATGTGTATGTCTTTTAGGTTAGGCAATCATTGAAGCTATGAATTGACTCCAGGTCATTTTGTTCTTCTCATGAGAGGATACTAAGGATGACTTAGTGATGAGTAGGGGGAGACTTTTGGTACTGCGGACTTGTGCAATGAATCTTTAAATGCTAAAAACAATCCTCCAGCGACTAGTAAGTCTACCTACTTCAAGCACTCTACTTGTACACCCTATATTATTTCTTCTGCTTCCTTCGAGATGATTGAGACAATTCTATCTTCCTATCCTTCTTACATGATTTTCAGGATGATTGAAGCAATTCTTTGCCTCCCTATTTCTTTTTATTTCTCAAGATGATTGGGTAATTCTTTGCCCCCTATATGATAAGTTTAGTCCTGTCTTGGGGAATTCCTTTGTATTAGCTTTAAGGGCATTATTCCTTCTTCTTTGTATATATCTATGCTGGATGAAATGGCTAACTTCTTCTATATATCTTGCTTCTACATCGTTGGTGGCCAGGTTGCCTTCTTTGATACCCTTAATAGGAACTTTTGGCAGATTTTCTTCTTCTTAACATATTTTCAACACATCTAATATCTTCCGACAATAAGTCAAAATGCTAAATTTGAGTTATGCATTAATTTGATTCACGTTTGAATTCCTCAAAGATTCTTAAATTCGATAGCTCAAAGGTAATGCATTAACATCATGATTATTCATAATGTCGACTCTAATGCCAGAGTTACTTCATTCAAGATTCTTTGTATGTGTGTGTGTGTACAGCCAATCACGCTTCACTCTTTGAAACTCCGGTAGCTTGCTGCAAATAGCAGCTAGTGATTAATCTCTAATGAAAAAGGATGACCATAAGCCCACTTTTCACACCACTCTCCACTAATGTAGGCTAATCACAACATCAAGGATCATTAGGGTTTTATCAAGTTTGTAATGATAGGCAAAGGTCAAGGTATGATGAAGGAAATTATAAGTTTATATCACCCATAGTCATACAACAGTTCTAGTTTTAATTAAAAGCAACAACTCAGACTTATTTGCAACCCCCAAACTTTGAGTCATTATCCACCACGTTTGCTTTGCTTTTGATTTTTGAGTGGCTACACTCCTAAACTTTATAAGAAATGGGATTAGCACTCTTCTTTTCTTCTTTTTCTTCTTCTCTCTTTTCCTTTTCCTTTTTCTTTTTCTTTCCTGTCTTTTCTTTTTCTTTTTCTTCTTCAAGCTCAAAATTGTACAAGACTTCTCAAATTCCTTTCATTCGTCCATAAGCATGGCTCTCAATACTCTTTTCTAGAATGTTCATACGCTATGAGTGAAGGGTATTATATATTGAAAATTTTTCAGTGTTAGGTTAGATTTTATGGTTTGACAAAGAAAAGGCTTGACTAGCCCTAAAGGGGTACGCTAGGGACAATAAATCATGCCTAGGTTGACATGAAAGGCTCAATCGATTTAAAGAAAGCCTAATTTATTTCTTTAATGCCATATAACCTAGGATTTTGCCTAAAGTGGTGATCAAATGAGTTCTAGAGTACTATGATACCTCAACACCAAGCTTTATCTGCATAAAGTTTCTATAAGTGATTAAAGTTTCATATTCATGGCTATTATGCTCCATTGATGAGGAATCAAGAATGGAACTCATCTAGCAAAAAGAGTCAAGCATACAAATAACACAATCTTATGTATGACCAAAAATCTATTTCCAATAAGTGTCACAACTTTATCAATGATCATCAAAACAACACACAACTCACATATCTTCAATTTAAACATACACCGAAACAAAGTTTTTTCAAAGCGAATTGAATTCAAGGTATCACAATTCTTTCTCTAGGTTAGGAATTCTTCCTTTATTGATAAAATCTTGTATCTCATATTGAAGGCGATCAGATTTGTCAATGATATGGCCAGTTTGTTGGTGGAAATCATAATATTCATGATGCTTGTGTTTGGTTGGTCGTGGGTTTTATGGAGGCTTTGATGTTAACGAGAATAATACAATTTGGGCACGGAGCTTCTC
This sequence comes from Boswellia sacra, assembly GCA_013180625.2. Lineage (NCBI taxonomy): Eukaryota > Viridiplantae > Streptophyta > Magnoliopsida > Sapindales > Burseraceae > Boswellia > Boswellia sacra. The sequence goes on from SNVD02000483.1 coordinate 96,838, forward strand.
AAATACTTCAGATAAGGGTGTCCCAATTGATTGAACTTCTTTGGTTGATGCTCTTTTACATCCTCATTATTTGACCTGCTAGTTTGGTCATACTGCCTTTGATTTCTTCTAGGGTAGTTGTTGTTGCTTCTTTATGCTTGGCCTTAAAATCTTCTATTTGGATGCCCAAATCATACAAGTCTTTGAAAATTTTGATTGAAAAGCCTGCAAGCCTATCTCCAATAAAAGAATAGATCTCATGGATTAGTAAATGAACTTGGTCCTTCTTTGTAGGCCTCATGGTCATCTTGGCTACTTTGCCCCTCTAACAGACCAAATACTCCAAAAAGGTTTTATTGGGTTTTTGGCGTGTCATCTCCAAATCCCTCAAGATTACCCCCAGTTGGATATTGTGGCGATATTGCTCCATAAACTGCTCAGATAGCTCTTACCAATCCTATTGAACCCTCTTGGGCAAGTTATGGTACCAAATTACTGCATCATCATCATCCAAGGATAGCATGAAATACTTCTAATGTACTCTTTTGTGAAAGAAGTGGTGGCTATAATAGTAGCATACTGTCTTAAGTGCATCTTTGGGTTGCCTTATCCATTAAACCTGGGCAAGTCTAGCATGCAAAACTTTGGTGGCAAATCACTGTCCTCAATAAGCAAGATATCATCTAGGTCTTCGACCCCTTTCAATCCCTTCTTCTTTAAGAGAGATTGGACCTTCTCCATGTCCTTAGCCAATTGCTTGATCGATTCGGATTCATCTTGGGTGGTTGGGCTTTTTCCTTTATCTTTGTCTTGGCTAGTCTCAACCTTATCACCACCATGTCTGCTTAGCAGCGGTTGATTTGCTTGGTTGCAGTTGATTTGCTTAGATGGACCTATTTTACATAGCTTCTACAAGTTGGACTATCTATTGTTGGAGTGTGGTGATGTCCACCTATATTTGAGTCATCTCAACATTGTTGTTTGTTGTAGCCATTTCAATAACTGGTTCAATGGTCTCAAGTCTTGTTAAGCGACTACTTTATCTAACCCAAGCTATGATGGCTACAAAACAAATGTGTTAATGACATGCATGGAAATGCATGTATGCATGATTTAATACATGCTCATACAAGGGCGTAGATAGACTTTCAGCCTTCCAACCTTCTTCTTCCTACACATGTGAGTTCAAGTCTCTTTCTAGGATTTTTGCCTTTATTCCCAAGTCATCATCACGGGATGTCAAAAGACGAGGTTCTCTCTCCTAATTCTAACATTCAAATTGATGTTGGATTCTTCATGATTATCATAACATGGCTCTAAATGTCATGATAACCTTAAAATGTGGCATATACACCAAATTCGTTCTATGAGGGAATTGACATGTAGCATTCATTCATGGTTCCATGAGATTGAGTCAAGTTATTCTAATCATGTAGAATTACATTTGTGGACATGCATTGCAACATGGATTTCGGATGTTCATCCTAATGAAATTTTCTAGAGTTCTTCTACATGGCTTAGTCACAAGGCCAATGGTCTGGGCTCCTTGAGGTGAGAGATACCCCCTTGGGTCGGTATGTTTTTATACAAATTCAATGGTACGTACTCAAAGATGTTGACACCAACATGAGTCATCTAAGAGTTGAATGCAACCAAAGACTTCTCATGCCAATGCCACATAACTAGTTTAGGCAATTTATGCTCATTGTGTGAAAAATGTAGTGATGCAATGACTTAAAATAACAAAGTAAGCCATTAAGATTTGGTATCCTAATTGGAATCAACTTCTCATATCTTAGTGAAGTCACCACTATGAACGAGGCTTTCATCATTTGGAATGTTTGCAATCATGACACTGTGTTAAAGCCTTTTTCAAGACTTAAGGGAATATAAACATACTATGGGCATGTGTGGAGAATGGAGTCGTCGCCCAATATTCTATTGAAAAAATGGATGATGGCAATCCGATCCCTCGCTTCGGGACCTAAACTAGCCTCATCCCTTCAAAAATGGGTTTGAGAAGTTAGGTGCGAGCCATTCAGCTTGCTCAGATATAAATCCAACCTCCATTAGGGTATACCAAATTAGAATAGCTAAACTTTATTATACAGTTTGCTTAATGTTGTTCATTTTATGCACACAAGATCTATTTCATCTTTGTCAAACAAGTAAGGTGATTTTCAGTCAAGAAAATTGTATATTCATACATAGAAGGAGGTGAGGGGAATAGTGTTACATATCCTTTCAAACATGGGGAATGAGACAAGGATTACATTAATTGTTATTCAAAAATAAAATAAACTACTTCTAACACTTAAAATATCATTCATTCATTGATAACATATTCATGAATTCAATATAACAATTCAATTCGAGACTCAATAAATAGTGAATTTCTCACTGTCGTATATGAGTCTATTTAATGCTTATCAAGCCTTTTCATGCATATTCATCATACATTCACAATAAATCAATAAAAATTCTAATTAAGGCCATAAACTAAAATCCTTGCAATTCTACCTAGATTTGATAATTCTATCATGGCATTTCTAACCTAAGCATGGTAATTCTAGCCTATTCATAGTAATTGTAATAAATCATGGCATTTCTAGCCCAAGTCAATCAATCAAGACTAAATACGACTATTCTAGCCTAATTCAAGCAATCAAAGTAAGCAAGGCAATTCAATCAATCAAGGCAATTCTTGCCTAAATCTACTTCGTAGCATGCTTGAAAACAATTATAAGTTTGATTCCTAATCATGATTCTAATCATATGCTCTTAAGCATGATTCTAGAAATGTGATCTTAAACACAATTCTAAACATTCAAAGTAAAATCCTGTCATGATTCTAAATAAGAAAAGGATCGATGACTTACCTTGACACATATTTTCACCTTACAAAAAAAATAAGGATTTAAACAATTCATAATAATCCTAAACATGCTTCTAAGCATCAAAATAAAACCTAATCATGCTTATTCTAAGCAAAATAAAACCTAGACGTACTAATTCTAAGCAAGAAAATTAAACAAGAAAAGTGGAAGAAGAAGAGAGAGAACTCCTCTCAAGATGTACCGTTTTTGGGTTGGAGCAATATGAACGCCTAAAAAAATATTAAAACTAGAAAAGGCTCTTTGAATTCTCAAGTGGGTCTTAGAGAGAGAGTGAGAGAGAGGAGGAGGGGGGTTTATATAGTTGAAAGTGAAAGTTGAAAAAGGAAGCAAAAAAACAAAAAAAAAACAAAAAACAAAAAAGGAAGGATTTTTATGAGATTTTTCAAAAATAAGGGGAGGACAACTGGCCGACTATGGGAATACCACTGGCTGGTGATAAGATAGTGGATCAATGGTAGCCTATCGAACCCTTTGTTTCTTCGTTTTGCAAATGTAGTCCTCTCTAACCTTTGTCTGTTCGATCATGCATAACTTTTCGAGTTCAACCCAATTTGAAATTTATAAAATTTATATAAACTAGACATATGTAGCTTCGCAATGGTATATGACTTATTATCAAATTTTATCTAGATTAATTTCTAAGACTTTTCAAATTCATATGTTGGTTTTCAAAGCTTTTGGTTAGTTCTTCTCAACTCACTCCTCTTTGCTTCCAAGGCCACTTTGGTCATTTCCATTACTCATCATTTGTCTTTGTTTTATCATTGAGCCTAAAAAATCTAGTGTCTACAGTAACAAAATGCAATCTTATTGCAGAAAGCCATATTTTGCAACAAAAAAAATCGTTTAATTGTTGAATGTAAAATGAATAGTGCATATGTTTTTTTGCAAGGATTGAGATACATTGCATGTTCAAATTACATGAGATATTTAAAGTAAGTTTGTAGTATGGATTTGTTAAATTTGGAAGAGCTTGGAATTATGTTATTTGCCCATTTTTTTTAAGTTATAATAACCAATGTTAATGCTTATTATGCAGTTTTTGCTAAGTAATTTTGAATTGTTCATGGTATTTGTCATTCATTGATCTGTTATGATGAACATGATATAGTGACAATGGATATGTTTAATATTGAAATATATATTTGGGGGGAGGACTTCCACTTGGGAAGAGGGAATGCTAATCAATAGTGTTTATTTAGGTTGGTAATGGCGCTTCAAACGAGGCTCATAATTCTTCTAAACATGACTATAGGAAAATGAAGATGGCGATTGAGTCTGATAATGATTTGATGGATATGTTCAATTTTTTTTTTCAATTGAAAAGGGAACAAACAGTGAGACTTAATATCAGAACGCTAACAATAGCTAAGCACAAGGGTCGGCACGAAAGTCATGAATATTGTAGGCAAGAACTTCAACACCAACTTGAGGAAGCAATTACTTAACACCATGAGCAACAACGTGAGCAACATTGTAAGGAACGTCATTAATAGCATGAGCTATGTCATGTGCAGCTACATCAGCAATGTCTTGAGTAGCGACATTATTAAAGAGCTATGGTTATAAAGGGTGCAACTTACATATTTTTGTCCATTGACGGACTAATCATCAATTTGCTAAGTTAACTATTTGTAAATGATATTATTGGGGCATATTTATCATTGAACTATATAGATAAATCTATGTGAAAATAAAACCCTAGGAGATACATATAAATTTGCCATTTTTTTCTCTCATTTTGTTGATTCCTATCCCCTCCTCACATCCTTTAAAACTTGTAAGACAAAAGAATCAGTTCCCACTCCTCACAGCAAATGAAATCGCTCCCCCGACAATTGGTCCCTATAATCGCGCGCATAAGTGTAGGTCTTCCACTTCAACTATTTTTGGTATATGAAGTGTTATATGGACTTTTTTTGTGTCTTAAAATCATTGTTATTCTTTTAAAAAATGATTGATATGTTTCATCATAAAGGTTAGTGATTTTGTTAATATTTTCTATGGCTAATTAATTTGTAACTGCTTTTGTATTTTTGACATTGAAATTCCTTACGTGTCATAGTTGTTACATGTAATGGTTTGCATATTGGTCTTTTTTGCCATATATGGATTGTTCATATATGATGTTAAATGTTTTGTAATTTTTAGTAAAATATGTGATGTTTTTAACAAGTTTGTTGGTGTGGTTTTTTTTTTTTTGCAGCTTATGTTTGGTTAATGGATTTGATACATGTTTCAACTATTCTTGTTTGTTTGTGTTAGGTTTGTTAATGGGTATTCTCGAATTAACTATATCGCTACTAAAAGTTTTCGAATTTGTAATTGTTGTTTACATGAATTTGTGTTTATAATGCGAAAGTTATGACACCTTCGATTCTGTATTATGTTGTTGGGTTGGGATAAAAAATTGTATGTTTATGTGGAATTTTGTAAGTAGGTATGTATTATGGATTTGTTAAATTTGGAAGAAATTGGAATTATGTTATCTATCCATTTTTTTTACCTTAATAACCGAGGTTATTATGTAGTTTATATAATTTGAAATTTTCAGGGTATTTGTCATTCACTAATCTATTGTGATGAACAAGATATAGTGAGAATGGGTTTGTTCAATATTGACATATATATATATTTTGGGGGGTGTTGTATTTTCGCTTAGGATGAGTGAACTCTGGTTGATGGTGCTTATTTAGGTTGGTAATAGTACTTGGAACAAGGTTCCCAATTCTCCCAGTACATGACTGTAGGGAAGCGAAGGTATAGGTACATTTTCCTTGGGATGATGAGAAGATGGTGATTGAATCTGATGATGATTTGATGGACATGTTCAAATTTTATCAATTAAAAGGGGAACAAATAGTGAGACTTTATATTACAATCCCAACAGTAGCTAAACGTGAAAGTTGACAAGAATGTCATCAATATCGTAGGCAAGAACTTCAACACCAACTTGAGGAACTAATTAAGCAATAATGTTAGCAATGTGGTAAGGAATATTGTCACAATGTGAACTACATTGTGAGCAACGATGTCAGGAATGTCTTGATCAACAGGCATTATTAGAGAGGCCAATTTGAGAGAAGGAATCTACGATATGAAAAGTTAACATGTCGCAAGATATGAAAGTTGGTAAAATGGACAAGTATAGATGTTTGTTATGTTATTTTATTTATATAGTTTTGGTTGCTATGCTTTATTTTGGTACTTTTGGATAGTTGTTAAAAAGTTAGAATTTACTTAGTATATTTAAATTGGAGTAGATTTGGTAGAATGTATTTGATATTAATTATGGTTATGAAGGTGGAACTTACTGATTTTTGTCTTTGATTAGTAAATATTTAATGAATTGTTAACTGTTCATTGAGTTAACTATTTGCAAATGATATTGTAACGACAAATTTATCATTGTAAAATGTAAGTATATGAAAACAAAACCCTAAGAGAGAAATATGCATTTGCCTTTTTTCTTTTCTCATTTTGTCGACTCCTATCCTATCCTTACATCTGTCATAACTCAAAAGACAGAAGAATCAATCCCCACTCACACCTTATAGCAATAGAAATCACTTACCATAACAATCGGTCCTTATAACTGCGAGCCTAAGTGCAAGTCTTCCACTGCAACTTTGTCTTATTTTTGGTATATTAAGCATTATATGTACTTTTTTGTGCATTAAAATCGTTATTGTTCATTTTCAAAAATGATTTACATGTATGGTCATGTAGGTTTATTGATTTTGCTGATATTTTCTATGGTTAATTAATTTGTAACTACGCTTCTATCATTACAATTGAAAAATTTCTCTACATGTTATATACGTTACTTGTAATGGTTTGCATGTTGGTCATTTTTGCTATATATGGGTTCATATATGATATGTAATTGTTTTATAATTTAGAGTAAAATATGATGTTAACAAGTTTTGTTTGTGTGGTTTTTTAACTTATGTTTGGTTAATAGATTTTATACAAGTTTCAATTCGTCTTGTTCGTTTGTGTTAGGTAATTAATGGGTTTTGTCCAATTTAATTTTATCGCAACTACAAGTGTTGGAATCTGTAATTGTTGTTTACATGAATTTGTCTTTCTTATACGAATGTGATTATACCTTAGAGAAGTATAGATGTTTCTTATGTTATTTTTTTTATATAATTTTCATTTCTATGCTTTATTTTGGTACTTTTGGATAGTTGTTGAAAAGTTAGATTTTACTTAGTCTATTTAAATTGGAATTGTCAAACATTTTGTAAAGGATTTGCAATTTGATATTGGCTATGATTACAAAGGTGGAGCTAACATATTTTTGTCTTTGATTAGTAAATATTGATGAACTAGGCAACAATCTGCTGAGTCAATTGTTTGCAAATGATATTGTAAGGGCAGATTTGTTATGAAACAATGTGTATGTATATATATAATCAAAGCCCTAAGAGACATATATAATCCTTTTCTTCTTTCATTTTATCGATTCCTATCCTATCCTCACATCTTTAAACACTCATAAGACAGAAGAATCGGTCCCCACTCCTCACACCTTATAGCAAACGAAATCTCTCCCCGCAATAATCGCTCCCTACAAGTTATATGTAGGAGTAGTTTAGTTTTCGTAACTTAGCTGTTCCTTTTCTTTATAGGTGGTTGCCAAAATGAGTAAGTTACTGACTCAGGGGTTAGCATCTAAGTTATATGTAGTTAGGTAGAAGCAGGCAAACAGACAAAATGAGGATCACATACTAAGGTAGAAGCTGACTCTAAGTGATATAGAAGTCATACAGCTGCTAAATGAGAATTTTGAGTTGAAGCATAGAACTAATTTCTTTAAGGGAGGTTGACAACTTCTGAGTGTAAAGTGGAGATTCTTGTCAAGGATGAGATTAAAGTCAGGGATTTTGCGAAACACTAGAAAATGGTGATGGTTAATTAGGCATTAGAGTGAATTGTTAAGGCATTTAGGAATGGTTAGGAGCAGGCTATAGTTGATGTTGACCAACGTGAGATTCTAAGTCCAAAGGACTTTGAGTTGTCCTCTGAGATTATTGTAAGTGTTTATAGTCTGCTTTAGTTCTTTCTCCTTTTGCTTCCCTGCATTCTTTGATAGACCTTTCCTTGTTTATGTGCTTATTTCTAGGATAACAATAATGCACTAGTTCTTGCCTTTCCAAGAGGTGATAATGTCGATGTTGCTTTTATAGCCCTCGTGGTTGACAATTTAAAGGTTGCACTTGGAGCTTCCGTTCCAGCAATGGATTCTTTCCTTGCCCAATCTTTCCTCTGTCTTAAATACCCAATGGTGGCCTAGCATGGGCCATCCTGGCTTAGCCCTTTTTAACTTTGGTTAGGTGTTTGCCAACCCTTTCCTCCCCTAAATATCTTCTAAAAATTTAAATGGCTAGGCTTGCACCCCATATGAGAATTTAAGCCCAACTTATTATGCTTAAAGAATTTTAAATAAGACAAGTAATTTCTGTAAAAGATTTTGCCATTCATTCCCTTCAATTGGAAACAGCCTCACTAGTTTACAAAAAGCAAATCCCATTCAAAATACAAAAGTTACCCTCAAGCATTTTAAGTATAAGACCTTCTAAAGAAAAGAGCATTCCAAGGCTTATGGATTTCCTTATTGTCAATGGTTGTTAGATGATAAGCCTCTTTGCCCAAGTCTTTCTTGATCATATTATAGTCCTCCCTATGTGGCTCCATTTTTCCTATCCTTAGCTCCTGCTTGTTTTCAACGGCCTTCGTCAATACCCATTCCCCGTTGCTGAACCTTCTAACTTTAACATTCTGATTATATCCTTTTGCTAGGGTCTGTCTATAGGTAGCCATCTGTATTGCAACCATATCCTGTTTTCCTCGAGAAAGTCCAAGTTCTACTGTAGCCTAATATCATTTTTTGGAGACGTACTTGATTTCTCCACAAGGTGGGTAATAGTGCTTCAGTTGGGATTACTGCCTCTACTCCATATGTCAAAGCAGAGATGTCTCTCCAGTTAGCTTTCTTTAAGAAGCCCTACAAGCCTATAACACTTTAGGTAGTTCTTCTAGCCACCTTTCCTTCTTTTCATCTACTTTTTTTCTTTAGACAGTTGAAAATAGTCCTGTTTATGATTTCTACTTGTCCTTTTCCTTATAGGTAACTTTTGGATGAAAACTTGTGCTCCATTCTATGTTTTTAGCAGAAGGCTCTCATGACTCCAGTATTAAACCGCTTTCCATTGTCTAAAATAATTATCCTGGTCTTGTCGAATCTGCACACTATATTCTCTCATATAAACTTCCATTGCCCCTCTTTTATGCCCTGTTGATTTTTGCTCCATTATAGAATCTCTCTTGACGGCGACTAATATTATCTCATGTTATTGAAACATTTCCTTCTTTTCTATATGAATCCATCATTCAGCCTACTTGATTTTGATTGCCCCCTCATGTTGATGTCCTTCCAGATCAAGTACTTATAAAATTTGGTTCCTAGCCTGACACCTATTTTAAAGGCCCTTACTATAGCTCTGAGTCATATTCCTTAACCTGGCTCAACTCATTGTTAAACATTGCTAGGTATTCATTGGGTTGTTCTCCGTTTGCCTACTTGACAAGGTATAGACTTATCACTATTTTAGGTTGTCTATGATTTTTGAGATACTGGGAAAGCAACACCTCTACTATTTTTGAGAAGGTTCTAATTGAATTTAGGGATAGTCTTTTGAACCAACCAATGTTGCTCCATTGAGGCTTGAAGAGAAGATTTTGCAAAACAATGTATCATTTGAGGTCTTGATTGCCATTTTTTTATGGGAATGAAACAAGTACTCCTATGGATTCCCTTTCCCGTCATAGGGCTTTACAATTAGCTTGAAGAAGTTGATGGGTTTCACAGCATTATTTACCTCATCAGTGAAAAGAGTCTAAATAACTTTCTAGGTTGCTAGAATTACTGCATCTATAGCAACAAACAAGTTTCTCAACTGCTCCACCCTCTAATTCCACCTCCAACATCATCCTTTACATCACCTCTAGGTTTGCATTTAGTTGGTTGCTATCTCTTAGGTTGTTTCCTTCAGTGTGGTTATGCTTCTTACCTAAAAAGGATGTGTGAGGTGTGCGATAGTGTTCTACTGAGCTCTCTACTCCCTCATCTTTGTGTCTGGTTTCTTCAATGTTCCAACCATCTATGATTCTCCTTTGTAACTCCCTATCCTTGATCTGGGCTTCTTCTGATTGTTTTAAGGGGTGTGCCACTAACTGATAATTATTAGTATTACATTCCCCTACTTGGGATGTGCCTTCTCCACCAAAGGTTGCCTTTGGCATGGGTTTTGTGGTGTGGTTTTATTCCTACCTAGTCCTGTTTGTCATTGATACCGCCATTCTTAATTGGTTAAGACTGTTTCACGGCTTTTTTGTTTCAAGTTCCCCAAGGACAAAGCCAAGTTACAAGAGTAGAATTTTGCACACCTGAGAATGGGCTAGATTGCTCCCACTCTGTATGAGGTTAGGTTGGGAAGATGATGGTAGGGCTAATAGGACTTTTGATCCATGTTGAAAAATGTCCCTCGTTCTGCTAGTAGGCGGCTTAGCTTTCATCTTACCTAGGGGTTGATACATGCCAAAGTACTCCGATGTCTAAGTCAGATACCGATCTTATTATTTAAGTAAAAGAAACTATTTGTAAACTGTGATAAAACTATGGCAAGGGAAAAAAGCTAATAAAAGTAAATAGTAGAGGTTAAGATATTTCTTTGGTGCTGTTTGAAGAGAGCACAAACTATTTTCTTTAAGTGGTAAAGCTATAGAGATATGTAGTTAAATGAATATGAGTGTTCTCTTATGGCTGCATTTGTATTGCTCAAGGTTGGACTCTCCTCCCTAAACTTGCTGTCAAGTTGCCATGCATATGCCTCCCTTGGGCAGCCATTTTTTTAATGACTATTCATCATGCCTCCATCTCTTCTACCCTTCCCATTTTTTTATTTTGTCCGACCTCTAAAACCATTATTCCTAGTGATCATGTGCTCTCCAGGTCTTAAGCGTGGGGCTTCCACTATGCTTTGCTGCATCTCTCTCTTTTCACTTCCATTTTTCCTTATTTTGTCTAATATTCCTTTCAAAACTAAGCTTTTCCTAGCTGGATGAAGTTTCTCTCACCCCAAAACCCATTTTCGCATTAATTGCTCCTCAATCACCATAGTAATTACCATGACTTACAATTATTTTTCCCTTTGTCTAGTTATATTTTTTGCTATCTAAAGGTTAGGCTTGTTGACTTATGGGCTACTAGAGTTGAATTTACTGGGATTGGTCCTGCCTTATACGGACTTGGCCTATATAAATATTATGATGTATGTTGTTATTGAGGCCCCCGAAATCTCTATTTAAGCCTTTCTTTAATTAAAAAAATTACAATATTAAAATATATTTAAATAATACCAAAATTACCCTTTTTATAAAACCTTAAAATTTAATTTTTCTAAAACAATATGTCATTTCTTGCCATCTCTATTATTCATCTCCAAATAGCTCTTCTTGTCTAAGACTAACTGCGTGCCACTCTTCTTCTCCATGCTCAATCATCCCAAAATCCATATAACCAGATAAAGTATGCAACTCAGACAAAGATGCTTTACTTTATTTCTTATGTAATATAAACGTAATTCGAGATTTTCAAGAAAGAAAACAACACCATTAATATTGCTACTGCTGACACCTCCACGTTGCATTGAGACACATCGCCCAAAACCTTCTATGGTCTCAACAAGCCCAAGTGTATTCAGTGTAACAATGTCACCCATTCCAGGTAATTTTAAATGCATCCTATGGAAGTTCTATTGCTTTTATCGTGATTGTTATTTTGTTTGGTGGTGGTGTTTGTTTGGAATTTGGAGGTTTGGTTTTTAAATTGCTTATTTGAGCTAAAATTGGTTCAAATTGATTTGAAAAAGAAGAAAATTTGGCATGTAAGTTTGTTACAATTTACAGATTATGAAAATTTGTAGTTACAGTGTGGTGTTGGAAATTACAGTTTCTAGAATTAGGGAAATTGCACTGTGAGGACAAATTTATACACAAAGAGTCCAAAAAGTGTTGAAATTTAATTGAGTGTGTGGTGAAATTTGGCCTATCCTAGGGTTGTAAAATGATCCTAGTTGCTCTAATTCAGTTCAAAATTGACACCTTTTGCAACTTCTGTATAAATTTTGAGCATAGCTCTTGACACTTGATTGGGGTGATTACCTGTAAAAATTATGGAGTTTGGGTTGAGTGGCTTCCTGTTCAGCTCAACTTGGATAGTTTACAACCCCATATAATAGAATTCTCTCAAAAGGCTTTGAATTGGTCTCATTTTTCTTACAAGTATTGACCTTGGCAATATTAATGTGATAAATTTAATCCATTACTTGGTCCACTACATATGAGAACCAAATACATATATTTTTATAACATAATAATTCTTGTTATAGGATTTTGACCATACTTTTCTAACCCTGTATTAAGTAATGTGCTTGGGTCAGTTTAGGTTTGTTTTATAATGGCATAGGATTTTAGCATAAATATTTTTTTGTGCTTGATTTTATGTGTTAATATAATGAATTAGTTATTTCTATTGTTATCAAATTACATATATAGAGGGAAAATATATATTTGAGGGTGATTTTTCATTCTTGTGTTTGCTTAGTGAAAAGTTGGAGTCAATTGATCAGACTTTGCTATTTTAGAAATTCTTTACTTAGTTTGTGGTCATTTTACTAACAAGAAACTTTAATAAAAACATGCTATCAACTATTTTTAATTTAATAGTTAAAATTTGTCATACGAAGGTGTGTTTTTTAAAATAATATCACTTCGATGTTTTGATTATTATTTAATTGTGAATTATTTCTTTAATTTAGAATTACAATAAATCGTGTCATATTTTTTATATAAATTTTTCGTATTGATATATAAATGTTTTGAGGATACCAATCTTGATGTCACGGGCTTATCATACAGTAGTGACCAGGTAACATTGTGCGAGGGAGAGGAAGAATCATCCTTGTGTCATAGCTGAGTTAGAAAGTATTTTAATAGATATGGCTAATGTTGATGAGAAAGACTTATGTGAAAATTTTCCAAGAGGTCTATAATATCCATCAATCTTGAAAAGTTTTAAGACCAGCCAAAATCTGGCAGTAACAGGTTTGATCTATTTACTTGCGTTTTGAGATATTATTGTTGACCCAGGTATGGCAACCCAAGAGGGGGGGTGAATTGGGTTTTTATTTATCAATACGAAATTAGAAAACTTTTCTTGAAAGATCAAAATTATTTAACTCTTTCTTTGAGAATAAAGGTGAAGAAGATGAAAATAGAATGCAATCAATAGAATAGCAATAAAGAACAATCACAAATGCAAGTAAATGTAAAGAGCATAGGGATAGAGAGAGTGCAAACTCAATTTAGGTGGTTCGGCAAACCTTGCCTACGTCCACGGGCTCCTAGCTCCACGAGCTAAGCTTTCCACTAAGTTGTAGAAATCTTTACAACTTGCTTGATGAACAACCTCACCAAGACTTTTTCTTCCAACTCTTGATAACACCACACCAAGAGTTCTTCTTGATGAACACCCTCACCAAGGCAAATTCCTTCAACTCTTGATAACACCACACCAAGAGTTCTTCTTGATGAACAACCTCACCAAGGCAACTTCCTTCAACTCTTGATAACACCACACCAAGAGTTCTTCTTGATGAACAACCTCACCAAGGCACTTTCCTTCAACCCTTGATAACACCACACCAAGAGTTCTTCTTGATGAACAACCTCACCAAGGCAACTTTTTTCAACCCTTGGTAACACCACACCAAGATTTCTTCTTGATGAACAACCTCACCAAGGAAAGAGTTTTCTCAAGGATAACGTTTATCCTTTACAAGAATATCTCACTCTCACCACAATACAAGAACAAGGATAATTTTTACACCAAAAGTACAACTCTCTTCAAAGAGTAGATAAAGAATATAAAAGCTCTCTAGACTTGATATTTCTCTTGTTTTTTGCTTGATAGATGCTTCTCTTGCTCTTCTTATTGTTCTCAATGCATGGGAGAAGGGCTCCTTTTATAGGCAAATGGGATGAACTTAGTCAAGTGAAGACACCAACTCCAAAGTTTTTGCCCACTATAAAAACTGTAATCTTGTCTTCCATTTTTGTCAATGTTACGTTTGAAATTTGAAAATCTGCAAAACATAAAAGATTTGCACATTTGAATAAGTTTTCCAAAGCATCAAGAATCAAGTCATTTGGATATCCGTAGCGCAAGATATGGCTAAAACACCATTCGGTGCTCATGTGACTTGATTTTTCTTTCTTGTGTCAGTCCACCAAATTGAATGATAATTCTGTCAGCCTTCCGTTTGAAATTTGAATTTCTTCAAAACATGAAAGATCTGCATATTTCAATAAGCTTTCGAAAACATTAACAATAAAAGCATTTGGATATCTCTATCTTAAGATATGGCCAAAACACCATTCGGTGCTCATGTGAGTTGATTTTTCTTCTTTGTGTCAGTCCACCGAATTACATGTCAATTATGTCAGCCTTCTGTTTGAAATTTGAATTTTTTCAAAACATATGAAATGTTCTCATTAAGTCATCTTTCCAATGCCACAAGAATCAAGTCATTTTGATTTTTGTAGCTCAAGATATGTCCAAATGAGTATTCAGTGCTCATGTCAGCTGCTTCCATTTGTCTTTCAATTTGCATGATAATTTGGACAACCTTGCTCTTGAAATTTAAATTTCATTAAAACATATGAAATGTTATAAATTGAGTAAGCTTTCCAAAGGCTCAATAATCACATCATTTGGATATTTTTAGAGATATATATGACTAATTGATTAAACATTGCTCATGTGTAACATTCCTTGAGTCAATCCTTGTTCTTAAACTTTGGTGCCTTTAACATGTAGTCTTCTCCTTACCTTCAACACTTCATTTTAATAAGCCTCTTCTTGATTTTAAAATTATTTCAATGATCTTACTCTTGCACATAAATAAACATGTTAGTAAATCTCAATTAATCAATGTGTATTGTTATCATCAAAATTATCATGTAGCCTTGGGGCTAACAATCTCCCCCTTTTTGATGATGACAAACCATTGATTGCTTTCAAATAATATCTAAAATAAAGAATGAAAATAAATCAAGAATAAACAAAAAAATGGCACTTGTTATGAATATAAGCAATCCAACCATTTCTCCCTCTTTTGTTATCATAAAAAAGATTTAATCAAATTAACTACTCCCCCTAAATATATTCTCCCCCTTAACATATGCTACCATTCAAAGATTATCATATAAAAACAAAGTTAAGACATATCCAACATGCCTAATTCTCTTCTAATTATGCAAAATATATCTTGACTAAGGGGTTTAGTCATATTTACGTCTAGGGACTAATTCCCAAACTTGATTTCTCTCAAATTGGTTCAATTCTTTTTGCATAGCCAAAATCCAACTTTTCTCATTTTTGGCTTCTTTAAAAGATTTTGGTTCAAATTGAGAGACAAATGCAAAATGATTACAAAAGTTCCTAAAAGAAGATCTATTTCTCATACCTTATGATGGTTCACCAATAATGAGATCTTTTAGGGTGAGCTTTTATGTACCTTCATTTCTTTGATAATTCTTGGAAAGAATCATTTACTTCCTCACGCTTTTCTTGTCGAAGTTGTAATTTATCTTGGCTCTTTTCATCAAGCCTTGATTCCATGATTTGCTTTTCTACCTCAACAATATCATCATCTAAATTCTTTGAAGAAATCACATTAGTTTCATCAAATTCATCATGCATAGATTCTTTAATAGTAAGAGTTTTTTTGTTAAAACTCTATATGCTTTACTATGGTTGGAGTAGCCAACAAAAATTCCAACACCGACTTTTGCATCAAATTTTCCAAGGTTATCCTTGGTGTTTAAAATAAAACATTTACATCCAAAAACATTAAAAAATCTAATGTTGGGTTTTCTTCCTTTCCAAAGTTCATAAGGAGTTTTCTTTATTAAAGCTCTAATATGGACTCTATTGATTATAAAGCATGCAGTATTAACGGCTTCGGCCCAAAAATATTTTGCCAAATTATTTTCAAGTAAAATGGTCCTAGCCATTTCTTGGATAATCCTATTTTTCCTTTCAATAACACCATTTTGTTGTGGAGTTCTAGGTGCGAAAAAATTATGTTCAAAACCATTTTCATCACAAAGATTTTCAAAAGAGACATTGTCTACTTCACCACCATGATCACTCCTAATGGACATAATAGAATACCCTTTTTTATTTTGGACTCTTTTTGTAAATTTTGAAAAAGCTTGTGTGGCCTCATTTTTAGTATTCAAGAATAATACCCAAGTGAATCTTGAATAATCATCCACAATAACAAAAACATAATACTTTCCACCAAGGCTTTGAGTTCTTGATAGTCCAAATAAATCTAAATGAAGTAATTGTAAAGGTTTATTTGTTGAAATAAATTTCTTTTGTTTAAAAGAAGTTCTCACTTGTTTTCCAAATTGACAAGCATCACAAATCTTATCCTTTTCAAATTTTATTTTTTGGAAGACCATCAACTAAATCATTTTTAGAAATTTTTGAAATTGTGTCCATGCTAGCATGACCTAGCCTTCTATGCCATAACCCAGCATCATGATTAACAATGAAACATTTTCTACATGATCATTAACATCAATATCAATTGTATAAATATTACCACATCTATTACCAACAAATAATGTCTTATTGTTACTAACATCCTTAATCACACATCTATTAGGCTCAAAAGCAACAAAATATCCCTTATCACAAATTAACTAATGCTAATCAAATCATGTTTTAAACCATTAACAAGCAAAATATTTTCAATAATAAGTGAAAAGGGTTACCAATATCACCATGTTCGATTACCCTTCCTTTGGCATTATCACCGAAGGTCACATATCCTCCTTTCTTCATGATTAATCTTGAGAACTTGGAGGCATCTCCGGTCATATGCCTTGAGCATCCACTATCTAAGTACCACTTGTGTTTGCCACTCCTTTGTTTCTACAATCAACATTAAAAGAGCGACTTTTTGGTACCCAAATGTTCTTGGGTCCTTGGGGGTTAGTTATGGTACTTTTTGGAACCCATATTTGTTTCAAATTAGGATTTCTCTTAATATAGCAAGAATGCACTTTGTGTCCTTTTCTTCCATAATAAGTACATGAATGATTAGGATTATTCCTAGAAGATGCATGAACAAAATAGTTTTTAAAATACTTTTGATTTTTATGACTTTTATATCCTAACCCTCTTTTATCAAAAACACACCTTTGGTTTTGTAACATAGAATTCAAATTTTTTGTGCTTTTTGTAAAACTATCAACAATATTTCTTAAGTCATTATTTTCCTTTTTCAAAATAACATTTTCTTTCTCTAATTTATCAAAATCCTTTTGTTTTAAAATCTCATTTTCAGTTTTTAAAAAATGTATTTGACTTTCCAAATTTTCAAAATCTTTTTGCTTTAAAATTTCATTTTCATTTTCTAAAGCTTCATTTATTTCCACCAACTCTTCTAATTGAGATAACATGATTTTTGACTTCTTTTTGAAAGCATTGATTTTTGAATTTTGTTTATCAACTTGCACATGTAAATTTTGGAATGCTTCAAGTAATTCATCATATGAAAGCTTAGGATCATGGTTTAGAATACTTATCTCATTTTCTCTTAAAGCCATGAAGCACATGTTTGCCACTTTGCAATCTTCTTCTTCATTCTTTTCAAGGTGATTTCATGAGTCATGAGAGAACCCATAAGTTCTTCTAATGGTAGTTTGGTGAGGTCCTTTGCTTCTTGAATTGCCGTCACCTTTGGCTCCCAAGATTTTGGTAGACACCTAAGAATCTTTCTCACCATTTCAACATTAGAATAAGATTTACCAAGAGATTTCAAACCATTGACAATATCCATAAATCTAGTAAACATTTCAGAAATTGATTCATCCGATTTCATCTTAAAAAGCTCATAACTATGAACTAGCATACTAATTTTGGATTCTTTAACTTGACTAGTTCCTTCATGAGTTACTTCAAGTGTGTGCCATATTTCTTGTGCCGTAGAACAAGTAGATATTCTATTAAACTCATTTCTATCTAGAGCACAATACAACACATTCATAGCTTTAGCATTCAAACTCAATTTCTTTTTATCATCTTCACTAAACTCTTTAGGTTCTTTAAGCATGCATTCCCAATTTTCAATTTTGGTAGGAACAAAAGGTCCTTCCAAAACAATAGACCACAAATCATAATCAAAAGATTTCAAGAAAATACTCATTCTAGTTTTCCAATAAAAGTAATCACTTCCATGAAAAAATGGAGGTCTAGATATACAAAAGTCCCTCAACATATGAAGTTGAATTAAAAGTTGCCATAGCTCAAAATCGGTTAAGATTTAAAAAAAATGAGCAACCTTGCTCTGATACCACTTGTTGACCCAGGTATGGCAACCCAAGAGGGGGGGTGAATTGGGTTTTTATTTATCAAAACGGATTTAGAAAACTTTTCTTGAAATATCAAAATTATTTAACTCTTTCTTTGAGAATAAAGATGAAGAAGATGAAATAGAATGCAATCAAGAGAATGGCAATAAAGAACAATCACAAGTGCAAGTAAATGTAAAGAGCATAGGGATAGAGAGAGTGCAAACTCAATTTACGTGGTTCAGCAAACCTTGCCTACGTCCACGGGCTCCTAGCTCCACAAGCTAAGCTTTCCACTAAGTTGTAGAAATCTTTACAACTTGCTTGATGAACAACCTCACCAAGACTTTTTCTTTCAACTCTTGATAACACCACACCAAGAGTTCTTCTTGATGAACAACCTTACCAAGGTAACTTCCTTCAACTCTTGATAACACCACACCAAGAGTTCTTCTTGATGAACAACCTCACCAAGGCAACTTCCTTCAACCCTTGATAACACCACACTAAGAGTTCTTCTTGATGAACAACCTCACCAAGGCAACTTTCCTCAACTCTTGATAACACCACACCAAGAGTTCTTCTTGATAAACAACCTCACCAAGGCAACTTTTTTCAACCCTTGGTAACACCACACCAAGAGTTCTTCTTGATGAACAACCTCACCAAGGAAAGAGTTTTCTCAAGGATAACTTTTATCCTTTACAAGAATATCTCACTCTCACCACAATACAAGAACAAGGATAATTTTTACACCAAAAGTACAACTCTCTTCAAAGAGTAGATAAAGAATATAAAAGCTCTCTAGACTTGATATTTCTCTTGTTTTTTGCTTCATAGATGCTTCTCTTGCAACTTCTTATTGTTCTAAATGCATGGGAGAAGGGCTCCTTTTATAGGCAAATGGGATGAACTTAGTCAAGTGAAGACACCAACTCCAAATTTTTTGCCCACTATAAAAACCGTAATCTTGTCTTCCATTTTTGTCAATGTTCTGTTTGAAATTTGAAAATCTACAAAACATAAAAGATTTGCACATTTGAATAAGTTTTTCAACGCATCAAGAATCAAGTCATTTGGATATCTGTAGCGCAAGATATGGCCAAAACACCATTCGGTGCTCATGTGACTTGATTTTTCTTTCTTGTGTCAGTCCACCAAATTGATTGATAATTCTGTCAGCCTTCCGTTTGAAATTTGAATTTCTTCAAAACATGAAAGATCTGCATATTTCAATAAGATTTCCAAAACATTAAGAATAAAAGCATTTGGATATCTCTATCTTAAGATATGGCCAAAACACCATTCGGTGCTCATGTGAGTTGATTTTTCTTCTTTGTGTCAGTCCACCGAATTGCATGTCAATTATGTCGGCCTTCTGTTTGAAATTTGAATTTTTTCAAAACATATGAAATGTTCTTCATTAAGTCATCTTTCCAATGCCACAAGAATCAAGTCATTTTGATTTTTCTATCTCAAGATATCTCTTGAAATTTGAATTTCATTAAAACATATGAAATGTTATAAATTTAGTAAGCTTTCCAAAGGCTCAAGAATCACATCATTTGGATATTTGTAGAGATATATATGACCAATTGATTGAACATTGCTCATATGTCACGTTCCTTGAGTCAATCCTTGTTCTTAAACTTTGGTGCCTTTGACATGTAGTCTTCTCCTTAGCTTCAACACTTCATTTTAATAAGCCTCTTCTTGATTTTAAAATTATTTCAATGATCTTACTTTTGCACATAAATAAACATGTTAGTAAATCTCAATTAATCAATGTGTATTGTTATCATCAAAATTATCATGTAGCCTTAGGGCTAATAATTATATATAACTTAAAGTTAATGAATACTCATGTTATTTATTCTTTGTTGTAGGATCGTTTTCCTTTAAAATGTCTACGCCATGTAATTAAGATATTTGAGTGGCTATATGACAATCATGCCAATAATGTCAGATTTAATAACATCATCACAAAATCTGGGTTGTCACAATTAATAACGTGTTCTTATTGTTACATTAATCGAACAATTGTATTAGCTTTTATGAAGAGATGGCAACTTGATACAAACACATTTCACCTTCCATTTGGTGAAATGACCATTACACTTCATGATGCTTCAAATAAGTCTTGGTATTCTGATTACATGTTAGACAATTTTTTTTTTGTTAATTTGTAAGCATTAGATTTTGGCTTATAGTCTAAATGTCTAATGATGATAGCCAGACACACTAATAAGATGCAAAATTGGATCCAAAGGGCATTGGAACTTCAAAAAGAGACACTAGGATGAGGGGAAAATAGATGAAACAGTTAATAAACACAATTAGAAGGTAGAAATTAGGGTTTGTTTAAAACACGGAGCCCAATTAGGGATAAGCGAGTGCCTGTCATGCCTGTCCTTTAAGATTTTCATCATAACCGTCCATCTGTCCACAAATTAAGGTTTTGCACTTATAAACTCATAAAAAGGCGCACGCCTGCCAGTTAGGGCATAATGGGCACATGCTTGGGAGACAAGCATACAGTTGTTGTCTCAAATCCCATATTGATTTTGTATTGTTTTACGTGCCCGTGTGATGCCTATATAAAGAACTATAACTGTTCATCAAGGTATCAACATCTATGTGACTCACACACTATTTTGTGTTATTAGAAAGTCTAGAGATCAGGAAATTAAGACGTTTTAAAAGTCTTCCTTTGTTGTTTCTTGGAGGAGTTCTCGGTGTTTGAGGTGCTCTTTGGATTATTCTAGGGCGCCTGTCAAGGTGAAGATTCTACTTTTGGTGGTGCCAGAATCCAGGTAAGTCCTAAGGACATCCTATATTTGTTTATGCATGCTTGTTTTGTTAGTTTAGAATCATGTTTATGTTTGTTTATTTGATGATTATGCTAGAATGCATGTTTTAGGCCTCTGTATGTTAGAATCATGCTTAAGTTATTAATGCTATGTATGTTAGAATCATGTTAGGATTAAAATGTTATTCATATGCTTTTGTAGTATGATTATATGCTTTCTTTTTCCTTTTTCTTCTTCTATTTCTTTGCTCATGGATAAGTAATGGAGGACTCAATTGTTAGTAGGGGACCATTGCCTTGAAGTGAATTACGCTTTGATGATTCTATTTCTTCTTCTACTCATTCTCTTTGTTTATTGATGCATGAGGGTGGATCCATAATTGATGGTGAGGGATCACCATGTTGATATGAATTATGTTTGAACTTTGTGTCATGCTTTGTTAGAATCATGCTAAGTTTGATGTTATTGTGTTGTTATGATGATCTCTCTCTCTTCTTTCTTTGTTATTCATGGATATGTGATAGTGGACTCACAATTGTTGGTGAGGACCACCACATTGATATGAGTTATGATTGAGATATGTGTGTCATGAGAGATGCCATGTTAGAAACATGTTTTAGGGTGATTTGGTTATGATGTAATTATACACTTTTTTATTGTTTTCTTTGATTACTAGAATCACGATTAGGTGAAATATACATCTTTTCTTCCTCTCTTCTTGTTCTTTTCTAAAATAATGAGTGAGAGTTGATAGTTAATGGCAGACTCTGATTGTTGTTTAGAAGTCATTACTTTTATGTTATCTCATTTCTCATGATTGTTTTCGCAGCCATGTTCATATTATGGTGTTCTTGGTCATATTGTATGAAAATGGCATAACATGAGATGATTAGATTGCATGTTTAATAGTTTGTTAAATCTTTTGAATCAATTCCATGTTATTTTGTTCATATTTTATGAGTTAGGATCAAATGAGATGGACTCACATTTGGTGGTGAAGGATTTATTACTCAAATTAATTTCATCTCATTTGTTTTATGCTTTAATTCATGAATGATTATTCTTAATGCTTGAATTATGCTTCATTATGTGTTTCATTTACTTGTTCATGTTTCATTGATGTGATTGATTGGAGGATTTTAATGGATAATTTTCACATTAATTTTACCTTTTCTTTATTCTATGTATTTGTAAAGACTTGATGTAATCCCTTTCCCCATTCCCCGATGTTTTATGGAAATGCAACTCTATTCTCCTCCCTCATTTCTTTGTATGTATAATATGTACTCACCTCACATGCTTAATAAAGACAAAATAAGTCGTGTGTTAAAATGAATTAGGATTAATAGAATAAACATCAATCTAGTAAAACTTTGGACTTAGCAAACTTGAATGGAGGCAAGATTCACATCTGGATGAGGTTTAATCTCGTACCTAACTTCCCAAACTCGTCTCTCAAGAGGTGAAGGTAGTTTAGGTCTAAAAGGATAGGATTAGACTGCTATCACTCACAATTTTCCCATGGTTAGAGCATGGGCAGTGACTTTATTTTGTTTCTCTAGGCTTGCCCTTATGGCTTGTTCTGTGTTCCTTTAAGTCCTTTATGGGCTTTGACATAGTGTCGTGGTCGCAACTGCTCTGGCGAGATGAAAGCTCTGTTCACAGCGGCAACTCCACTAGGGATAAGGGAAGTTAATTCTGAAGGGAATGCTAAGTCCTTTGTTTTGTTATATTAATGTTTATTCTTTGCATCATTACATCTACAAACAATGCACAACTTGCCCTATCTTTAGCCGTGTGACTTTGGTGTTAGAAGTCTTTGGTTCCATTCGACCCATTAATGACTCTCATCACTATCACTACCGTTAAGCATGTACCAATTCTTTTTTTGGTATAAAAAGAGACTGACCCAAGGAGGCATCTCTCGCTCGAAGGAGCCTTTAGACATCGAACCCTTGTGACCGAAGCCTATATATAGATGAACTTAGTAATTTCCTTTAGGATTGCCAAAAACTTTTGCATATTTGGATTTGAAAACCTTGCATAAAGCCATGAATGATTATAGGCCCAGATTGATTGCCTTTTGAACAACTCATATTATGAAATTTTCTTTTGGATAACCAAGAAGTTGATAGTGACCAAGAGGAGGTCATTGACCCTTTGGATTATTGAAAGACCAACCAAGAAGTTGAAAGTGACCACGAGGAGGTCATCAACGTTTGGTGATAAAAATCATGTATGAAGATTGTACTTGAGTAAATCATTATGGGACTGTCTTCATAATGTCTTGGTGGTAAGGAAATTCATGTCCAAATTAGAGAGAGAAAATCTCCATAACCCATGTTAATTAGAGACAAGCCCAAAAATCCTAGGAAAGAGACTATGCCAATTGTGTGGGAGAAATAAGGTTAGGAGGAGTATGTATTCCTATTGTATGTTATTGTATGTGATTGTGCCCATGCTTACATGTATTCATGCATAGAATGCATTTCATGTATCATTCTAACTCTATGTTTTGTAGCTAACATAGCTTGGGTCGTAGAAGGTGGACATTGGGTTAGAAAAGGTGGATATTGGGTCAGAGTGGAATATAGGCTTTGAAGAGCAATAGTTGTAGAGACTAGAGCAATAGCTAACAATCAACATCTGATTGAAGAAGTGGATAGGATCAAGACAACTATAGAGATACTTAGGCAGTCAATGGCTCACTTAACTGAGATTATGGTTATAAGATTATTGCAACCCACTCTTACTGGCGATAATAATCGCAAAGGTGCTGGTACTGGTTATGGCAAGGGTAAGGAGAAAGAAAAAAAAAACACTAAAGAAGATGACGTGGAATGCTTTGACAAGAATGATTATTTGAAGTCAAAGGGACTTGAATCTATGAGGCAAGTTTCTAATGATATGGAGAAATTACAATCCATTATCAAGAAGAAAGGACTAGAATGTGTTAGTGATTTATGTGACATTCAGTTAGAGCTTCCAAAAAATTTTTGTATGCCTAATTTACCCAAGTTTAATAGGAGGGGTGATCTAAAAACCCATTTGATACAGTATGTCGCTGTAATAGAAACAACTAGTTTGTTTAGGTAGCATATTACTCAAATGTTTCTGTTATCTTTGAAGGGACTAGCAATAACATGGTATTGCCAATTGGAAAAATCTATGAGGATAAGACTGATAGAGTTGTCCGGGCGATTTGTAGAGCATTACATATACAATTGTCAATGTGATGTTTCTATACAGGAATTAGAGACTACCCACTAGGGAAACAATGAGACTTTTTGTTGCATATATAGTTTGATGGAGTGAAAAGGTTGTCCAAATGGTTGATCAGCCTAGTGAGAAGAGCCAGGTTCGTATGATTATCAATGGGGCATTACTAATATTTTGGTAGAAGTTGTAGCAATACCAATGAAGACTTTTGAGGATCACTATGAATCAGAGATCCAAATTAATGATTTAGAAGCTGAGAATAAGAAAAGTTTTTCGAGGCGACATCAAAGAAGGGGAAATTTCAATAAGTCTAGCAGATCAGCCATAAAAAAATGTTACTGTAAATGCCGTGGGGAATCAAAGAAGGTTCAGCACCTAGGGAAAACCTTTGTCTAAGGTTTTTGCTAAACTTCGTGCTCAATCAGTAGTTTTGCCTTTGGCGCCAAGACCACCACCAAATCCACTTTTGGCCTCCTATCATGCAAAAAAGTTTTCTGAATTTCATCAAGCGCTAGGACACAATATTGATAGACGTATTTGATTACGCCATGAGATATAAGATCTTATTGATTGTGAAAGAGTTCCTGATCCTGAAAAGAAGCAACTATGCATAAGAAGGAATCCACTCCCAAATTACAAGAATATGTTACCACTAAGATCAACCTTTATGATTAGCTCTGGCATGACAGAGGAGGAGATGATAAAATCTTTCAAGGAAGAAGGCAAGACTTATAGTGGCAAGGCATTCTTAGTCAAAAAGATAGAAACAATGCAAGGGTTCATGAGATGAGGGACCCCATATTAGACTTGGCAAGATATGAAATCATGAAAATTGGAGAGTGAGGAGGAAATAGAAGTCAATGCCAAGGAATAAGACTTGCAATGGGAGAAAGTCAGAAAGCAAGAAGCATGTCAATATTCAAGCATGAATGACAAAGAGCCTCAACATATAGCCCTTTTGCTATGGAGGTGTTCATTAAAGGACAAGGATGGGTCCGTATTGCAATTTAGGGACATGATGACCCTTATTTTGGCAACTCGAGGCTAAAAAATGTTATTCTTAGCAATACAGAAGAAGAAGAGAATGAAAAAGATTAAAGAGGAAGTGAACAAAGAGGTAAGAAGAAAGTGGTGTTTGAGAAGAAAGTGCTTAGGTCTAGGAAGTGTAAGGTGGAGAATGTGATGGGGATTTGGGATGGGGAAATTGTTTGTAACTTTTGGGATAGTTTTAGTGAGGACAAAAGAGAAAAGAAAAGTTTTTCAGATGACATAGACAATAGTGAGGAAGAGAAGAAGAATTTTTGGGCTTGCTTTAGTGAATACGAAGGGACAGTAAAGAATAACAGAGGAAATAAGAAGATCCTATATAACTTTTGAGATGACTTTTTGATGATGAGGAAGTGAAGAAGAATGAAGAGGAAGTGCAAGGTGTGACAAGGGGTGGGCGATTCTATAGAGGTCCAGTCTAAGATAAGATTAATGAAGTTGTGGAAAAAGAGAAAAAGAAAAAGAAGGATGATTTGGTCCTCAAGCAACTTAAGAAGATCTAAGCCCATATCAGTATATGGAATCTTCTTATAGCTTCTCAGAAACATAGAGAAGCAATGGCAAAAGCACTTGCTGACATGCGTATTTACATTTTATCAACACCCTAGGAAATGATTGCTATTATAATTTTGAGGAATGAGAAAGGTAAGTTCGTAACAAAAGGGTAATAAGGGGGTTAATAATTCATCTGATGATGATATGCCCATTGAAGGCTGAGATTGGGGGCAAAAAGACTTCTAGTATCATAGTTGAAGATTGCTCTACTATCAATTTAGTGCCTCTAAGAATATTGCACAAATTTGGGGTTGGAAAGGAGGGCTTGGAGACCTCTCATGTGATGATTTGTGCTTATGATAACTATCATAGATGTGCAATTAGGACCTTTAAGGCCTTGGTAAAGATTGGGCCTAGTGAAGCTATTATGGAGTTCATTGTGCTAGATATGATAGTAACCTTTGCTTTATTGTTAGGGCGTGCATGGTATCATCCGTTAGGAGGAATTCCTTCTACTTTGCACCAATTGATCAAGTTTAGTTTGAATGGGGAGATCATCACTTTTAGAGCTGAAGCCTCACTAGCCACTACTGCTTTGAGTGTTGTTGAAGGTGCGATACCTTTTATGAATGTGTTTCAGGTGGCCATGATTGAAGAGATCAGTCCCATTGTTGTAGATAATGAAGAAGTAGGGGTACATGCCTGGTATTGGCTTGGGCAAAACTTATGTGGGTGTTCCTATCTTTCCAGAATTTTAAGGGCAATTTGATAAGAGGGATGGGCTATGAATTTGGAGAAGATAATCAACTGGGGAAAGGTAAATAGATACGGGTTCCACAAGGAAGGGCATAAAGTTTGTCAAAGCTGAAGAGCTATTGCGCACTAGGGAAGCAGAACTGTGGAGCATAATAGGATTACGAAGCCTAGGTTTGAGATATTCAACGATGTAGTGGATTTCAAGGCCTTGACAGAATAAGACAAATTGATAGGGATAATAGAGAAGCTAAGTATCAAGCAAGAGCTTGCATATAAAGGATTGACTTCAGATGAGCTAGTAGCCGTGGTGGAAGGACATATTAAAGATGTTCCTATTAAAGATGATTTTGTTTTAATTTCTAATATATTTAAGGACGACGTTTTCATTTGTAAATTCGATGCAATAAAATCTGATTTTGCTTACTTTTGTGATGTTATTCCTGATGGTTGCATGCATAATGATTCTTGTTTCACGAGCATATTTGGCATTCATTTCATTCAATCACATTATATTAATCTTGGTACAACTGAACATCCTAAGAATATATGCATTGCACATGACATAACTTCTAAAGAGAGAAATAGATTTGAGAAAATTCTGATTGAGAGAAAAGAAGTTTTTGCTTGGTCCTATGATGACATGCCTTTAATTGATAGGAGCATTGCTGAGCACACTATCCCAACATGTCTGCACATAAGGCCTATGAGCAGAAATTGAAGAGGTTGAGATAGGTATAACTGATCAAGGAAGAGGTAACCAAATAGATTGATGCTAAGTTCCTCGATGTAGTGAATTATCCAGAGTGCCTTGCAAATATTATACCAGTTTTCAAGAAGATGGACGAGTGACAATATGTGTTAATTATAGGGGGTAATTATCAGGAGGCTCCCTAATTTTTGGCGAAACATCAAGGGCTCACCATGGTTTTCAAAAATATATAGAAAACCTCTAGCTGTAAGTCTCCATCCCGTTAATGTGTTAGTGTCAACGTTGGTCGGGTCATATGACTTATACGTTTAAAAGATTGAATAAAAAAATGAACTTAGGAATTGGTAATTGTGTAAGGGTCAAATTTTTTTAATAATTTATATTATTATTTCTTCTTTATAGAAATAGAAATTATATTATACGGACCTATACAAGACTGATAGGAAGTGTAAAAAGGTGTTTCATGTATCTTTTGTTGCATGACTACCATTACTTCCATAAGTTTCTCCATGTAAGGTGTGTTGTTGAGCTTGTGGGTGGGAACAAGGGTAGACGAAACGTCCTCCTTTGTCACTATTTGTGAACTACAGTGGCTTGAATCACTAAGAGAACAAAGAAAAGAAGATAATATAATTCCCAGGTTGACATCACAAGTGAGTTTCTATGTTTGTAATGTATTTTTTTTTTAAATTTTGCTCATGTTTTTCGTTTGATATGAAATTGAAGACGATTGTAAATGTTACTGAAGTTGCTTTCATGTGTTTGTATGAATGAAAAATGTAAACTTTCTTGCATTTTTTAGAATGGCTGGTGTGGGTTTTGTATAAAAATGAAATTTCTTTTGGTTTACATGTGTTGTGAGTGTCAACTTGCAATCATTTTCAATGAAAGTTTATATTGTTACATTTTTTTGTTTGAAAAAAAATAAACTTTCTCAAGTATAGATGAACTCGGTGGTGTGGATTTTTGTTTATGAATGAAATATTTTTTGTTTGCATGTGTTGTAAGCGTTATGTTTTGACATTTTCGTGGTGATTTAAAGATTATTATTGGGAAGTTTGTTTCTTTGTGGATTAAGTTTGTTACTTCGCACTTTTTTTTTTTTTGCTCCAATAATGTGAATGACAAACCCATGACTCCTTCTTTGTGTAATTATGTAATGTTTTTAGTAAATAAAGTTTGATTTAATTGATGATTTTGGATTTTTTGAGTCGTGGCTTGTGTTTGAATTTAAACATGTATTTTTGAGGTTTTTGTCGTTGAAATTATAGAAAGCTTGAATCTTTTCACATATTTATGCGTGATTTGGTCGTCGACAATGCCAAGTTTGAATTTTTTTAATGTATTTTTTAATGTATTTATTGTTGTTTTCACAAATCTTTCCACTGTATTTGTTGTAGTTTTGTTTATAGACGTTGGAAAGTTTGAATTTTTTCATCGTTTATATTTTTGTACATGATCTGGTTATGAGTCTTTGCATAGTCTGCATGTAGAGTTTGAATGGTAAGTTATTTATCTTTTTCTAGAATGGCAAGTGGGCAAAATTGTTTTCTATGTTTATAGTAGTGTGCATGTAAAGTATTTGTTAAATTGAATGTTCTTTTTGTCATTATGTTGAGGGTTTTTAGCTGATTTTAACAGGTTGCACATTAAATTCTATCTGTAGGGTGGGGCTAATGTTGCCTTTCTTGGTTAAAGTTCATATTTTAAAAGATGATCATGATCTAGGCTTCATTGATCTTGAGGAATGCAATTTGTTGTCCATCATCTCAAGGGCCAAAGTGAAGGCAATATCCATGGAATGGTCATTCTCGCCATTTGAAGTCCAATGAGGAGATTGAAGAACTATTTAACATATATGACCTGTATGATGTGCTATAGATTTAATTCACAGTCTACTATGCTCATTTTCTAGGTGGTTTTCCCTAACTCACCCATATTAGCACTACCTAGGCACATGGGGAGAGATGCAGAAAATGTTAAATCAATAGGTGATGATATTGCTAAGGTTGATGAAGTTAATCTGGGTAACGGTAAGGTTGCTATGAGGTTAGAGATGATGAGGAAGTTGTGTTAAATGCAGCTATGTTAAATCAAGAGCATGAAGAGGCAGTTAAGTTAAATGCAGCTATGTTAAATGAAGAGCATGATGAAAAGTGCATGAAGAGTTTGGAGAGGGTTCTGTTATTGCCAAGGCAATAGATGATGAAGTAGTCAATAAGACGGTGCATGAAAAGTTTGGAGAGGGTCTTATTACTGCTGATGAAGACCAACTTGATGATAAGAGTGAGCTTAATGAAGAAGACAGGGAAGATGATGAGGATGCACAATAAAAAGTTGTGAATGAATCTCTTAAAAATGGGGGAAAAAGCTAAAGGCCTTTCTAGAGATGAATCTAACAATAAAGAGCTAGATAGTGAAGAAGATAGGATGTCTAATTGCTCTTCTAGAGATGATGTTTCTATTGGCTTGGTGTCTGACGAGAAGTATGATAGTGACAAAGATACTGCCCATTCTAAAGTGTCAAGGGCCTTGAGAGGTGGTGAAGCAAGGCAACAAAAATATATATAGAGACATTCAGTTCAAACTTGGTTACACTTTTAAAAATATATACCACTTCAGGGAGGTGTTAAAGGATTTTGTTATTCAAGAGGTTTCAAGCTAAAGACGATGAAGAATGAAAGTGACAAGATATCGATAAAATGCATGGAGAAAGGCTGCCCATGAAGAATTTATGCAAGGTTCATGAAATATGGATCTTTCATGGTGAAGATATATAATCAATTACATACCTGCCAGAGGGAACCTAACATTGAATAGGCAACTTCACCGTGGATTGCAAAAAAGCTCCATGATGTAATCAAAATGAATCCCTAAATGTCATATAAAACAATGGATACCATTCTTAGACAATAATCTCATGTTGAAGTGGGACCATAGAGGCTATATAGGGCAAAGAGAAGGGTGTTGGATTTGTTGACCCAGGTATGGCAACCCAAGAGGGGGGGTGAATTGGGTTTTTATTTATAAAAACGGATTTAGAAAACTTTTCATGAAAGATCAAAATTATTTAAATCTTTCTTTAAGAACAAAGGTGAAGAAGATGAAAATAGAATGCAATCAAGAGAATGGCAATAAAGAATAATCACAAGTGCAAGTAAATGTAAAGAGGATAGGGATAGAGAGAGTGCAAACTCGATGTACGTGGTTCGGCAAACCTTGCCTACGTCCACGGGCTCCTAGCTCCACGAGCTAGCTTTCCACTAAGTTGTAGAAATCTTTACAACTTGCTTGATGAACAACCTCACCAAGACTTTATCTTCCAACTCTTGATAACACCACACCAAGAGTTCTTCTTGATGAACAACCTCACCAAGGCAACTTCCTTCAACTCTTGATAACACCACACCAAGAGTTCTTCTTGATGAACAACCTCACCAAGGCAACTTCCTTCAACTCTTGATAACACCACACCAAGAGTTCTTCTTGATGAACAACCTCACCAAGGCAACTTCCTTCAACTCTTGATAACACCACACCAAGAGTTCTTCTTGATGAACAAACTCACCAAGGAAAGAGTTCTCTCAAGGATAACTTTTATCCTTTACAAGAAGATCTCACTCTCACCACAATACAAAAACAAAGAAAATTTCTACAACAAAAGTACAACTCTCTTCAAAGAGTAGATAAAGAATATAAAAGCTCTCTAGACTTGATATTTCTCTTGTTTTTTTTGCTTGATAAAATGCTTCTCTTGCGCCTTATTGAATGCATGGGAGAATGGCTCCTTTTATAGGCAAATGAGATGAACTTAATCAAGTGAACACACCAACTCCAAATTTTCTGCCCACTATAAAAACTATAATATTGTCTACCATTTTTGTCAATGTTTCGTTTGAAATTTGAAAATATGAAAAACATAAACGATTTGCACATTTGAATAAGCTTTCCAACGCATCAAGAATCAAGTCATTTGGATATCTGTAGCTCAAGATATGG
Source organism: Boswellia sacra (assembly GCA_013180625.2). Lineage (NCBI taxonomy): Eukaryota > Viridiplantae > Streptophyta > Magnoliopsida > Sapindales > Burseraceae > Boswellia > Boswellia sacra. The sequence goes on from SNVD02000483.1 coordinate 128,247, forward strand.
CCAAAACACCATTCGGTGCTCATGTGAGTTGATTTTTCTTCTCTGTGTCAGTCCACCGAATTGCATATCAATTATGTCAGCCTTCCATTTGAAATTTGAATTTCTTCAAAACATATGAAATGTGCCTCATTAAGTCCTCTTTCCAATGCCATAATAATCAAGTTATTTTGATTTTTCTAGCTCAAGATATGTTCAAAAGAGTATTCGGTGCTCATGTCAGCTGCTTCCATTTGTCTTTCAACTTGCATGATGATTTGGACAACCTTACACTTGAAATTTGAATTTCTTTAAAACATATGAAATGTTATAAATTGAGTAAGCTTTCCAAAGGCTTAAGAATCATATCATTTGGACATCTGTAGAGAAATATATGACCAATTGATTGAACATTGCTCATGTGTCACATTCCTTGAATCAAACCTTGTTCTTAAACTTTGGTGCCTTTAACATGTAGTCTTCTCCTTAGCTTCAACACTTCATTTTAATAAGCCTCTTCTTGATTTTACAATTATTTCAATGATATTACTCTTGCACATAAATAAACATGTTAGTAAATCACAATGAATCAATGTGTATTGTTATCATCAAAATTATCATGTAGCCTTAGGGCTAACAATCTCCCCCTTTTTGATGATGACAAACCATTGATTACTTTCAAATAATATCTAAAATCAAGAATAAACAAAAAAAAATGGCACTTGTTATGAATATAAGCAATCCAACTATTTCTCCCCCTTTTGTTATCATCAAAAAATGTAATAAAATTAACTACTCCCCCTAAATATATTCTCCCCCTTAACATATGCTACCATTCAAAGATTATCTTATTAAAGCAAAATTAAGACATATCCAACATGCCTAATTCTCTTCTAATTATGCAAAATCTATCTTGACTAAGGGGTTTAGTAAATATATCGGCTAATTGTTTATCGGTGGGAACAAATTCTAAAGAAATATTACCTTTTTGCACATAATCTCTAATAAAATGATGTCTAATCTCTATATGCTTAGTCCTAGAGTGTTGTATTGGATTTTTTGAAATGTTGATGGCACTTGTATTGTCACATTTGATGGGAATATGATCAAATACCACACCATAATCTTTTAAAATTTGTTTCATCCAAAGAGATTGTGCACAACAACTTCCTACTGCAATATACTCGGCTTTCCGCGGTTGATAAGGCAACAGAATTTTGTTTTCTACTAAACCATGAGACTAGTGCATGTCCTAGAAAATGGCAAGAGCCACTAGTGCTCTTTCTATCAAGAAGACTTTCAGCAAAGTCCGCATCGGAATAACTAATTAGATCAAAATTATCACACTTAGGATACCAAATACCTAGATTTATGGTTCCAAGAAGATATCTAAATATCCTTTTGACAGCCTTAAGGTGAGATTCCTTTGGACAAGATTGAAATCTAGCACACATACACACACTAAACATAATATCAAGTCTACTAGCAGTTAAATACAAAAGAGAGCCAATCATACCTCTATATTTTGTTACCTCAACATCTTTTCCTTTCTCATCTTTGTCAAGCTTGGTTAATGTACCCATAGGTGTGTTATATGTCCTTAAATTATCCATGCCAAACTTCTTGAGAAGATCTCTTGTGTATTTAGCTTGATTAATGAAGATCCCATCTATTGATTGCTTGATTTGAAGTCCAAGGAAGAAATTTAATTCTCCCATTAAGCTCATTTCAAATTCTTGTTGCATGCACTTGAAAAATTCCTCACACATAGAGACATTAGTAGCACCAAATATAATATCATCAACATAGATTTGAACAATTAATAAATCATCATTTTTTGTTTTAACAAAAAGAGTTAAGTATCAACTTTTTTTTTTCATTTCAAAACCATTATCAATGAGAAATTTGTCAATCTATCATACCATGCTCTTGGTGCTTGTTTCAAGCCATAAAGTGCCTTTTTGAGTTTGAAAACATGGTTTGGAAAATCATGATTTTGAAAACCAAGAGGTTGCTCTACATATACTTCCTTCCATACTATGTAACCATTTAAAATGCACTTTTGACATCCATTTGATAATAATGTACAATTTTATAACATAGTGCACAATGGGTCGAAACAACATTGCTAATTGAGTTGCTAATCTAGCAACCGGGTGCAAAGAGTTTCCTCTAAATCAATAACCTTTTTCTTCTTGATTTGTATCCTTGAGAGGGCTGCAATTCTAGCTTTGTTTCTAATACTGGTGTCCATTTTCATCTACTTTAATTTCTACTAAATCCATTAGGTGGCCTACAAATAGGAATGATTTTATTGGGGTCCGGGTGAGGGGAGAACAATCGTTCCCAAACTTGATTTTTCTCAAATTGATTCAATTCTTCTTGCATAGCCAAAATCCAACTTTCGTCATTTTCGGCTTCTTTAAAAGATTTTGGTTCAAATTGAGAGACAAAGCAAAATGATTACAAAAGTTCTTAAAAGAAGATCTAGTTTTCATACCTTGTGATGGTTCACCAATAATGAGATCTTTAGGGTGAGCTTTTGCATACCTCCATTCCTTTGGTAATTCTTAGGAAGAATCATTTACTTCCTCAAGCTTTTCTTGTTGAAGTTGTAATTTATCTTTGCTCTTTTCATCAAGCCTTGATTCTTTGATTTGCCTTTCTACCTCAACAATATCATCATCTAAATTCTTTGAAGAAATAACATTAGTTTCATCAAATTCAATATGCATAGATTCTTCAATAGTAAGAGTCTTTTTGATAAAAACTCTATATGCTTTACTATGGTTAAAGTAGCCAACAAAAATTCCAACATCGGCTTTTGTATCAAATTTTCCAAGGTTATCTTTGGTGTTTAAAATAAAACATTTACATCCAAAAACTTTAAAAAATCCAATGTTTGGTTTTCTTCCTTTCCAAAGTTCATAAGGAGTTTTCTTTATTAAAGCTCTAATATGGACTCTATTGATTATAAAGCATGCGGTATTAACGGCTTCGGCCCAAAATATTTGGCAAATTATTTTCAAGTAACCTGGTCCTAGCCATTTCTTGGATAATCCTATTTTTCCTTTCAACAACACCATTTTGTTGTGGAGTTCTAGGTGAGAAAAAATTATGCTCAAAATCATTTTCATCACAAAGATTTTCAAATACAACATTGTCTACTTTACCACCATGATCACTCCTAATGGACACAATAGAATACCCTTTTTGATTTTGGACTCTTTTTGCAAATTTTGAAAAAGCTTGTATGGCCTCATTTTTTAGTTTTCAAGAATAATACCCAAGTGAATCTTGAATAATAATCCACAATAACAAAAACATAATACTTTCCACCAAGGCTTTGAGTTCTTGATGGTCCAAATAAATCCAAATGAAGTAATTGTAGAGGTTTATTTGTTGAAATAAATTTCTTTGTTTAAAAGAAGTTCTCACTTGTTTTCCAAATTGACAAGCATCACAAATCTTATCCTTTTCAAATTTTATTTTTTGGAAGACCATCAACTAAATCATTTTTAGAAATTTTTGAAATTGTGTTCATGCTAGCATGACCTAACCTTCTATGCCATAACCAAGCATCATGATTAACAATGAAACAATTTTCTACAAGATCATTAACATCCATATCAATTGTATAAATATTACCACATCTATTACCAACAAATAATGTCTTATTGTTACTAACATCCGTAATCACACATCTGTTAGGCTCAAAAGCAACAAAATACCCCTTATCACACAATTGACTAATGCTAATCAAATCATGTTTCAAACCATGAACAAGCAAAACATCTTTAATAATAGGTGAAGAAGGGTTACCAATATCACCATGTCCGATTACCCTTTCTTTGGCATCATCACCGAAGGTCACATATCCTCCTTTCTTCATGATTAATCTTGAGAATTTGGAGGCATCTCCGGTCATATGCCTTGAGCATCCACTATCTAAGTGCCACTTGTGTTTGCCACTCCTTTGTCTCTACAATCAACATTCAAGGAGTAACTTTTTGGTACCCAAAAGTTCTTGGGTCCTTGGGGGTTAGTTATGGTATTTTTTAGAACCCATATTTGTTTCAAATTAGGATTTCTCTTAATATAGCAAGAATACACTTTATGTCCTTTTCTTCCACAATAAGTACATGAATGATTAGGATTATTCCTAAAAGATGCATGAGCAAAATAATTTTTAAATACTTTTGATTTTTATGAGTTTTATATCCTAAGCCTCTTTTATCAAAAACACACCTTTGGTTTTGTAACATAGAATTCCAAATTTTTTGTGCTTTTTGGTAAACTATCAACAATATTTCTTAAGTCATTATTTCCTTTTTCAAATAGCATTTTGTTTCTCCAATTTATTCAAAATCCTTTTTGTTTTTTAAATGTCATTTTCATTTTTAATAAATGTATTTTGACTCAACTTTCAAAATCTTTTTGCTTTAAAATTTCATTTTCATTTTCTAAAGCTTCATTTTATGTCTACCAACTCTTTCTAATTGAGATACATGATTTTTGACTTCTTTTTGAAAGCATTGATTTTTGAATTTGCTTATCAACTTGCACATGTAAATTTTGGAATGCTTCAAGTAATTCATCATATGAAAGTTTAGGATCATAGTTTAGAATATTTACCTCATCTTCACTTAAAGCCATGAAGCCCATGTTTGCCACTTCGCAATCTTCTTCTTCTTCGGTGGAGCTAGCTTCACTATCATCCCAATTTGTTGGCTTTCTTGCTTTGGATTTCTTGTTTTGACTCTTGAAGTAAGGACAATCCATCTTTACATGTCCAGGTTTCTTGCACTCATAGCAAATGACTTGATCATTTTTCTTATCTTGCTTTGAGCTGTGCCCTTTGTACTCCCTTCTAGAGTTCTTCTTGAATCCTTGGTTTCTTCTAATCATCCTTTTTAGCTTCCTTGTGATGAATGCAAGATCTTCATCATCTCCTTCATCGTTGGACTCATCATCTTCTTTTGTTGAAGATTTGAAAGCGATATTTTTCTTTTTCTTGAAATCTTCTTCGTTCTCCTTCAAGGTGATTTCATGAGTCCTGAGAGAACCCATAAGTTCTTCTAATGGTAGTTTGGTGAGGTCCTTTGCTTCTTGAATTGCCGTCACCTTTGGCTCCCAAGATTTTGGTAGACACCTAAGAATCTTTCTCACCATTTCAACATTAGAATAAGATTTACCAAGAGATTTCAACTATTAATAATATCCGTAAATCTAGTAAACATTTCAGAAATTGATTCACCCGATTTCATCTTAAAAAGCTCATAACTATGAACTAGCATACTAATTTTGGATTCTTTAACTTGACTAGTTCCTTCATGAGTTACTTCAAGTGTGTGCCATATTTCTTATGCCGTAGAACAAGTAGATATTCTATTAAACTCATTTCTATCTAGAGCACAATACAACACATTCATAGCTTTAGCATTCAAACTCAATTTCTTTTTATCATCTTCACTAAACTCTTTAGGTTTTTTAAGCATGCTTTCTCCATTTTCAATTTTGGTATGAACAAAAGTCCTTCCAAAACAATAGACCATAAATCATAATCAAAAGATTGCAAGAAAATACTCATTCTAGTTTTCCAATAAGAGTAATCACTTCCATTAAAAAATGGAGGTCTAGAGATAGAAAGTCCCTCAATATATGAAGTTGAATTAAAAGTTGCCATAGCTCAAAAATCGATTAAGATTTAAAAAATTGAGCAACCTTGCTCTGATACCACTTGTTGACCCAGGTATGGCAACCCAAGAGGGGAGGTGAATTGGGTTTTTATTTATCAAAACGGATTTGTAAAACTTTTCTTGAAAGATCAAAATTAGTTTACTCTTTCTTTGAGAATGAATGTGAAGAAGATGAAATTAGAA
>SNVD02000484.1:0-13225 GCA_013180625.2 Boswellia sacra
TCTTTGTATTCGTGCAAGGCCCATTTCCATTGTAACTCGCAAAGTATCATTCTCACCCAAGAATCCATAATTTAAATGATCTGGAAGTGACTTAAGCTCCAAGGTAATTGCTTTCAATCACAAAGGAAGAAGTTTCTCATTAGATAAAGCAATTCAATGACGAAACACATAACCATTTATGGTGGATAGCTATATCTCATTCAAGCTTGTCACACTAGCTTCCTCCACTTCTTTAGACAACTTGTTTCAGCTTTCTTGGTTCCTTTGAAACTTTCTATCCTTATGTTCACTAATAGCCACATCCACTCCATTCTTTAGCGAGTTGACTACAAAAACATTGTTGTGGCAAATATCAATAACGTCAACATTGCAAAAAACAGATGTAAGTCATTAGAGTACCTCATTTCCTCAAAAATATTTAAACATATCACCTTGCCATCAAACTCTATGGTCAAAGTGCCATAATGAACATCAATCTTGATTCTAGCAGTTTTCGAGAATGGCCTCCCTAAAAGAGTCGGTGTTGGATTAGGAGATGTCTCATCCTCTATTTTAAGGACATAGAAGTCTGCTAGAAAAACCAATTGATTCACCTGCACAAGCACATCTTCCACAACTCCCTTGGGATATGCCTTAGAACGATCAGCAAGTTGAATGGTAATACCAGTTTCCGCAAGAGGTCCAAGATTTAAAGAAGCATCAATAGAATATGGCATGATATTAATAGATGCTCCTAAATCTAACATAGCTCTTTCAAACTTGGTTCTACCAATGGTGCATAGAATGGTGAACATACCTGGATCTTTGCATTTCGGAGGAATTTTTCTTTGTAGTACAGCTGAAACATTTTTCCCCACGCTTACTTTCTCATTTCCCTTCAACTTTCTCTTGTTGGTGCATAACTCCTTGAGACATTTTGTATAACGAGGTACTTGCTCGATAAAATCCAGAAGTGGTACATTTACCTCGATTTTGCAAAAAAGTTTCTAGATTTTCTTTCTTGGTTCACCTCCTTCGATTTTTGCAAAAAGTTTCTAGGATTTTCTGTTCTTGTTCCTCCTTCTTCGATTTTGCAATCTACTAAAAAAAATGGAGGAGTAACATATGAGGATGGAGTTATTAGTTTACCTGAGAAGTCAATGTTTTGTTCATGGTGGATTGTGGTGTCAATCTCCTTCATCATTTGTGTTTTTCCTGGTAAGACATCTATTGCTCTCCACTTTGCAAAGTTATCGCCCTAGCAGATCTCGCTTGGATTGATTCACACCGTTTGAGAAATAATTTTCTGAGTCGGGCCCTCGAATTTGCTCATGCTAGTAGCCATGTCCCATTTGATTTCCAGGTTTGGATACTTGCCCCAGTTTTCTGCTGGAATTGCATTGTGTTAGTGGCAAGTGCATTAACAATATCTTCAAGAGACATACCTGAGTTTTTCGAAGCTGGTTGCGGTGCTGGATGTGGCATTGGTGGTGGTTGCATTTGAAATGGTTGCTGCATTCTAGGTTGATTGAAACATTGTGGCCGATTTGGTATCACATTTTGGAGTGATTGGTTGATGATTCCAGTAACTGAAATTATGTTGATCTTCCCATCCAGCATTGTAAGTGCTAGAGAAAGGATCATACCATTACCTCGTTTGTCCTGGAAATCCACCCATGGCATTGGCTTGTTCCATATATTCTTCTTGTAAAGTTGGATACATGTTGATTGGATGCTCCATCGTAGAATATATCCCACATTCATAAGATTTTTGTATATCTCCTACAGCCATGTTTTCCACAAGAGAGGTTAGCTCAGAAAGTTGTTGTTCAATGTTCGGAGTGCTTACCTCATTTACTCTCCATGGTACTTGTGGCTCAAATCCGCTACTGAATTGATAGAAGTTTACTGCCATGTTGTCTAAACACAAACAATCAGAAAAGAAAAACAAAGAAAATATGAATCAACAATGAAAACAAAATAACAAATCGATTAGAAAATCAATCCCCGGCAACGGCGCCAAAAACTTGATGCGTTCGAAACTAGCAAGTATACTAGTCGCACAAGTAATAAAGTGATGAGTAAGATATCGTTCCCACGAGGATTGATTCTAATTGAATTTGTTATTCGAAAGCAAAACAGAATAAATGGGGGGTTTTGTTGATTGATTAACTAAACTCAATACGAAAGCAAATGACAAATAACAAAACAGAAAGTAAATTTGAGTGAAAAATCAATGGAAGAATCTGGTTAAGGGATCATTCTCTGCCACAAGATATGGATTTGCGAATTAATCATAGAATTGTCATCCAATTACACCATTGAAATTATCAACCGTAGATAACAACAAGCTCTGTTATCCCAATCTTTCCTTACTTTGTTGTTAAATAAAACAGCTCTTTATTTAATCTCTATCCATTAAACAACCTAGAACAAGCTCTCTAAATTTAATTCAATGGATGCATTACGATAAGAAAGATAGGTTGATCTAAGCAATAAACACACAAGCTCGGATTATTTAACTTAGGTTGTATTCTCCAATTGCAATCTCTGATCACAATTTTGCTACTAATGATTAGAAATTCAAGACAATTACGGATCAAGATTTCTAGTCTAGCAATAAACAATATCCAGATTATATTCAGTTGGCCACCCAGATACAATCCAGCAAGCAATCATAAGCATTAGACATGGGAAATACAAGCAACTTCAATTAGAGAATTGGATAACAACTTCTTGCACAATCAACTTACAAAAACCATATCAGGGGCTTTGAAATCACCCTCAACCAATTCAGATTCAGTTACACATGTTTAAGAACGTGGTAAATACAAAACAACATGGAGACATTCCAGAAAATGAAAGGGAAGGGAAAAACTTAGCAAATTTGATGTATTCTCTTTGGATTGTAGTTCTTCCTCTTTCCAAGCTTCCTTTCTCCTTCAAGAACTCCAAGAGATGAAAGAATTCCAGAGCTGCAGCCTCCACCACGTTCTCCCCTCTTCAAGTTATGAAAATAAAACCCTAAAATGTGTTTAAATACTCTGCTACAATGACTTGCTACAGTGCCCCGTATTATACATGCTACAGTGGCTTGTGGAATTATATTTCTATACATCTCACACTGTTTTGATTACAACTTTTGGTACACTGAATGGATTTATAAACCGTAAATTTCTCCAGAAAAGAGACTTCGAGAGCTTTCCAACGGTATATAACATGTCATCGGGTTCATTGTATATCAATACAATTAAATCCGAGAAGATCACTGACTAGCAGAGGTGAAAATGAAGGGTTTTACTCCATTTTTGTGCAAGTTGCTCTAAAACTCCTACAAACATCAAAACCACACAAAAACATAAAAATACCAAGGAATATAGCAAAGAAACATGGACGAATTGATATAAAAGTAATACATAAATAGACACCTATCACTTTCGCATCCTTTATGGTCGTTATCCTCCATTGTTGCGCTATGAATCTGGTACCACAGTGATCTCCTCTATAGAACAACAACTTCAAGAGTGGGATGCTATGCTGGATGAGCTAAAGATGTAGCTTGACTGGGCTTAACAAAAAATGAAGACCTTAGCGGGTAAACACCACTGTGATATGCAATTTGAAGTAGGAGAGAACGTGTATCTTAAGTTGCGTTTGTATTGAAGGACATTTTTGGCATCATTGGCAATGCCAAACTTGCTCCTTGTTTTTGTGGACCTTATGAGTGTTAGCTAAAGTAGGCAAGGTGGCATAGAAGCTAAAACTACTTGAGACAGCTTCCATTCATCCTATGTTCCATGTCTCCCAACTTCACCGAGCTTTTGGAGATTCTTAAGTGTTAACACAACTTCCTCCACAATTGACTGTAAGGTTGGAATTCTTGTTAGAACCAGAAGCGGTTTTGGGAGCAAGGCTTGGGAAACTAGTATGATTCTCATGCTTTTGAAGTTTTAGTCTTGAAGCTTCTTGGGAACCTTATGAGTTGATTAATAATCAATTTCCAGATTTTCACCTTGAGGACAAGGTGAATTTTGGGCCAGGGGGGTATTGATAGACCACCCATTAAGTTCACTTACACTAGACTACCTAAGAGAGGGAATTAAGGGAATTAGTTGTGCTGTGGGAAAGGAAAATAATACCATTACGAAAAGTAATAGATAGAATGCGAGTTTGTTAAAATTCTGTTACTTAGGAAATAGAATAAAGGAGAACTGGGGAGGAGAGTTTTTGTAGTTTGTTTCCTTCGGGAGAGAGCTAGGCCTCTCGAATGCCTTTCTGTAAATACAAGCTTCTCCTATTTGAATAAATTTTCTTAAAAAAATTCCTAAAAATCTATCATAATCCAAAGAAGATATTCTAATTGTGTCTTTCACCCTCTTGTGGTGTCGTGTGCAAGAATTGGGATGAGACATCCGATGCTTTTTTCTTCACTACTTAGTTGCTTCTTATTTATGGGATAGACTTTGCAAAAGAGCTAAAATAGCCTAGGTTTGTCCAAGTTCTTGTTGTTCACTTCTTACAGAGAGTTTGTTTGCTTTTGGGGAAGGGATAAAAGCAAAGACTCTATGGAAATGTGTTGTTCTTGCAATTTTTTGGGTGTTATGGCAAGAGAGAAGCAATTGAATATTTGTGGAGAAAAAAGAAGACAGTGGGTGCTTGTGGGGGAGAGTTATATGCTTCCTTGCGGGCTTCAACTATGAAAGATTTTGAAGAGTCTTCTCCTTTTTTCATTCATCTTAATTGAGAAAGTGTTTTGGGATGAATTTTGTATAGGTAGTGGTGGTTTAGGGAAGGATTATGTGTTCTTGTTATTGTCTATGTATAGGGCGGATGCCCTTCCCTAGATTCTATTTTTTTGGCATTCTTAGTGGTCAACAAGTCCGCTTTGTTAGTGTCTACTTTACATTAATATAGTACTTATAGTTTCTTATAAATAAAAAAATTAAAAATAAAAAAAAAGTTGCAGGAATTCATTAAGGAAAAAAAAATAGTCATTTCTTTGGTCAAGCTTGCGGGTTAACAAATTTGATCATTACTAAAGAAAGCCAAATCATTTAATGAAAGAATGTTTTAAGAGTGATGTCAACCTTGATTTGTGATCATGGAGTTGCGAGTCGCCATTTGATTGATGAACAACAAATTCAGGTAGTCATTTGCTCCCTTCACACCCTTGGGCACATGAAGTGACACATGACACATAATGAGAATGTCGAGACTTTTGATGATAATCATGTCTATCTGAAGTATAGAGCTAAACCTCTAGAGGCTACTAAAGCAGATGTTTTCATTTATGTTGCTAAGTTCAGCCAATGATCTCAATGCAAAGAATCAAATCGCAAGCTAGTTTTAAGTGCAAAAGTGGCAAAAGAGGCAGTCAAAACAAGGACAAAGCAGAGATTACTTGTTATAGTTGTAGCAAGTTACACATTGCTTGTGAGTGTAACGATTCTTCCCTAATTCTATTTCTTGCTTTAACTATTTCATCTCAAGTGAAGCTTCAGCTGCTCATTCTCCTAATCTGTGGATTTTAAGCTGAAAGTGGATGTGGAGAATGAATCTAGCACCCCCAAAGTTTGGGGTATGGTAAAGAGCCTCCATCTCATCATTGAGGTCATGGTTCAAATTCATTTCTGTCCACCTGTTTGGGATATGCTTATATACCACTTGTTTCTCGGCTAACAAGTTTATAGGGTATGAAAGTAGGCTATAGATTAGACCTTGGTTAACAAGGAAAGGGTCAAAGGATCTGTGGATATAAAATGTAATTTGAATTGAGCATGGACTCCATTGTTGTTATTGATTGAATAGTAAAATACTCAAATTTGGATCATGGAAGTTTTAATCAGTTAGTTTATTTGATTTCTACATATGCTTATAATTGTTGAATTTATATTTAAATGGTTAGAAGTGAAGGGAAAAAATACTCCATAAAGTTATATTTCATGAATGAGAAAAAAAATCTATTTATAGGTAAAGCGCCTTGGTTATGAGAAAACTGTGTGAAAAACAAATCACAATAAAAAATTTAAAAACAAATCTATACATAATTAGGAAAGTTAGTCTAAATTAAATAAGGTAGGATCTAAAAGATCAATCTAAAGTAATTACGGTACGATTTAAAAGACCTTTATAATTAATCGGGCAAATCTTTAACACTCCCCCTCAAGCTAGGTGGTAAGGATAGATTGAAATTTAGAGCTTTGTAACCCTTTGAACAAAATATGATCTATTTGTTGACTACTTGGGATATAGGGGATACGAATCTTCACTTTCTATCTTATCTTTAGTTAAATTTTTGTCAATCTCCACATGTTTGGTTTGATCGTGAGCAGTGAAGAATGAGATTGTGAGCAATGCTTATGGCAGATTTATTGTCACAATATAGCTTTATTGGACCTTCCAATTTTATCCCCAAATCGGATAAAGTAATCTTTAGCCATTAAAGCTTACAAATTCGCTGAGCCATTGCTTTGAACCCAGTCCTGCACGACATCTGGCCACCATGGTTTATTTCTGACTTTGCCAGGTAATAGGATTCCCTTCCAAAAATGTACAATATCCACTAGTGGATCTTTGATCTATAATAGAGCCTACCTAATCAACATTTGTATAGGCTTCACATTCTAATCTCCCAGTTTTTTGAAAAAGAAGTCCTCTCCCTGCTACTGCTTTCAAGATTTAAGAATCTTGTGGACTAAGGCTGGGCAGCAAACAACTAATAATAAAGGTCAGTTTCAGTGACTGGCAATGAAAGCCAAAGGAAAGAAAGCCAAACGACGAAGGCATGAAAAAGAATTTGGAAGAGATACTCCAAAACCCTAGATGGCTCCGATATCATGGAGAAAATACTCTACAAAGTTCTATTTCACGAACGAGAAAAAGTTTATATTTATAGGAAAGGATGGGCACCTAGGTCAGGAAAGAAAACTATTTAGACAAGAAAGCAAATCGCAAATAAAAATTAAAAATTAAAAATAAATCAATAAAAAATTTGGAAAGTTCAATCTCAATTAATTAAGGTATGATTTGAAGGACCAATCTTAAGTAATTAAGGTAATATTTCCAAGATCTTCACTATTAAATCGGCAGAAACTTCAATAGGAAGAAAAAGCTGACATATCATTCAGACCTATTCAAACTATGGCCTCATTTATACCTTTTCAGATTTTAGACGAATAACATACCTAAATCTTTCTGAGATAGCCTCATTGATGACTACAGCATTCTCTTACCTGAACCCTATAAGCTGATTTGGAAGGTCAAAGGCTCAGGCAAAGTGGTCTGCTGTGGTCTATTGCTTTAAGAAGATAACTCTATTGACCTACTTCAATGAAGAGGGCCAAGGATGTGTTTGTCACTGAATCGGTGTATGTATGTGCAATAAAGACCTCATGTCCAATAAAGACTTATAAAGTGCTTACCACCTTTTCCTACAGTGCTCTATTATCATGCAGCTTGGCTTAATTTGTTTCAGATTTTAATCTTTTTTGGGCAAGCCCTCTCTCTTTGTTTTTCATACAAAGATTCTCCTTTTGGAGGTAAAAAGGAAGCTACTTGTGTTACGGGAAAGAGCAGTTATGGCTACACTTAGGTCTAATTGATTGAGAGGATCATAATAATTTTTAGTAGTCTAGGGAGTACGTCTTGTCCTTATGGGGAAAAAGCATACTGTGGGAAGGACTCTAATCTTAGCCAATTTCGTGAAGTTATAGAAAGAGGACAGCTCAGAACTCTTGAGAAGTAAGCCTCTTTGTAGATCTTATGTTTTTTGCATGAAAATTTTGATTTGTAAATAGGATATGAAATGGAGGTCTTTATTCCCCATTTCATGGATTTGCTGAATTTTGTGATAGTAAAGTGTTTCTCAGCTTGGCTTTAGTTTAATAGGTAGTTCATTTCTCTAGATCTGTAGACCTGGTCACAAGATTGGTCTAAGTTTGAGATTGTAAGGCAAAATTTATCCAAATTTCATTCTTATTTGCTTACGAGTGGCAAAAACATCCTTGTGCCACGATTTAGTATTTTTAGTTTCTGTGAATTTTCCGCCAATTGCATCGCATCTAGATTTTTTCCTTCATGTATGAAATCTGCTCCTAACAAAATGTGATTGAAGTTTGCAGTAACATGAAATTTGGTCTTTTTAGTGCTTTCTAGACTGAAATATCTTATCTCTTTCTTATACTGTTCAATTATTTAGAATGTTAATTTGATTTCCATGTATTTTCTACTATTGCATTGGTTTTTTTTTTTAATTTATATTTTGAGAATTGCTCTGTCACTGTGATTTTATTTATTTGTTTTCATTCTTTGCAGCGCTTTATTTTGTGGAATATATGTAATTGACAAGGGCAGGGAGGAAATATGGAGAATGAATAATTCTGGAGTAAGTTTCGGGCTTTAAAGGTCTCCTAATGACTTTTGTGTCCTTATTATCAAATAGTTCTGCAGAAAAAACCACCCAACTCTGGTTGATGGCTTTAGCACTTCAATATTTTGCATGCTCACTTTTCTTACATAAGTTTTTGGCTTTTTCATTCCAGAAATCATTTGAAGCAGCCATGGAGTCTATTGAGAAAGCAAAAGCTCATAAAGATAAGATGTATGAGCCACCTATTTAGATGATGATTACACTACGGCCACCTATTTAGATGATGATTACACTACGACTGAAACTGAATACTTTCCTCTCAACTCAGTTGGGTGTTTTCATTGTTTTTTAATATACTTTTTTCTATTATTTTTTATGTATACAAATGTGAAATATCTTTCAATGTAAGATGACATTAATTTGTAAATATGTTCTAAAATACGCTATAATTCACGTTAGATATGTGCATGACACTGTTCATAGGCATCGTTAGACCTGTACCAAACATTTGGTTATTTGGTTATTGTAATAAGCTAAGCCATCAATTGGATCTAGAAGTTTAATTTACTATAGTAATCTTACTAAGGGCTAACCCGTATTTCCACAACTTTTTAAGTGATTGTATCTCAAGCTTTTTATAAGATAATCAATTTCATAAAGGATTTTCAAAAGCTAGTTTTTGTTGCTCTAGAAATTGGAACATTTTTAAGTTGTGTCAATATATAATTTTGTAAAAGATTTTTAAATGATATGTATTTAATATTGGTTTATCAAGTAGATGGTGCGATAATATAATAAATTATATGAAAATTTTAATTTTATTTCATATCAATTAGGTGTGTATTACTATTTAATTATGAAAAATGATACTCTTTTTAAACTATATCACAAATGAAGTATATTTAATATTGACTGACCAAGTGGATGGTATGACGATGCCATCAATAATACAATATAATATAGTAGTTTTAATTTTATATCATGTTATTTAGGACCTATGATTTTGGGATAAGTTTTACAATGTTTATGACTACTTTTTAATTATTTAAGAGAATTTGGGATGTATATGACTACTCTTTAATTATTTAAGAGAATTTGGGATGTATATCACTATTTTTTAATTATTAAGGAGAACTGTGAGAAAATCACATAAATAATTATATAATAATTGTGAAATACTATCCCATATTGGTTGACATTCATGTCAGAGTACACAATCTTTTGTTGGCAAATCTAATATTAATAATGTTGTAAGGGTTCGTTGGTACGTTATATTGGATTGTATTATATATAATACGTTATATTTTATAATATTGTTCCAAATAATACTGTACAAAACATTTATGTTATGTTTGACAATCTTAACATTGCACTATTTTTATTTTGGATTAAATTGTATTTTTAAATTAAAAATTTATAAAATATAATTATCAAAATTTATAAATTACTTTACTCATTTTGTCAAATTTTTATGTAAATAAATTTTTAATAAAATCAACATTATAAATTTTTTAACATTTGAAAAATTTTCATCAATCTCACTGTTCAGTCAATGATGACAGATGGCGACTAACTATTTGTTGCAATCATTATGTATGTCATGATGATGATTATTGGCGGCCTAAACGATTCGAATCTTAAACAAGCTTATCTCAATCAGCTTCCAAAACCACTTGGGTCAGAAACCTTAATATATATTGCTCCACAAGGATTGACGCTCTCTCAAGTTTTTCTTGGAAATCTTTTCCAATATGTCCTTCACCAACTCCAAAAGCTTTGTAATAGCTCCAAATTTTTCACCGAATATGGTAAAATTCAAAAAAGGCTTGGAAAAGTCTGCGACATACCTGATCTTAAAATCAAGTGCAAAGGAGATTCTTCGTCATGCCATTGCTCAACAAAGAAAAAGAGACATTTTTGTAGGTTCAAAACACATCAATCCTCTTGGCCTAGAAAGACAAGAAGATTTTTCAAAAAGAAGAAAACACCAAAAAAGTCAAACAGGTGCTACATTTGCAACCAAAAGGGACACTAGGCTAAACAATGCCCACAAAAGAAGAAGAGAGAAAAGGGCTTTCACACAATCTCTCAAGTTACAAGAATTACCTATTTTAATGAAGACGTCGAAGAACTCTTTTCTGAACAAGAAGAGGAAAATAAAGATAACTTGTTCATTATTAGCCAGAGTTATCATGAAGACCTTTCAGAACATTCAGATCACTATGATTCTTATTACTCCTATGCTATTCAACCGCTTTATGAAATATCAAAATCATCATTTTGATAGTTCCTGTCATCTTACAGACAACCAAGTTTGATAAATTGGTCAACCTACTAGCTCTTATTGATACAGGAGCACCAGCCTCAATTCTAAACCTAACTGCCCTCCGTCTCGAATATTAGGATGCACATAAACAATACTTTCGAGCAGCAAACAATGAGGTCTTCTCCACTGAGCTAATCAGTAAAAATAGTACACCTCGAGTTCTTTGCAGGATTAACGCTTTCCCATAAGTTCCTTGGATCGACACTACCAAGAAAAGACCTTGTAATAGGTTTTGACTTATTGGCCCAATTTTTCATGAAAAAGGTTATTCTCAAACCTGATGGGCTTCAGTTCAAAACTCAAAATTATTTTCACTCTTGAGTAAAGTTAGATCCTTCTTATTCCTTAGATCCATAGAAGATCTTAAAATCCACATGCTATCCACCTTAGCAGCAAATAATCATTCAGAACTCCTAGCCAAATGTCCTGATCCCTTGTGGACCACTCTAGAATTCTTCATCTCCCTTCCTTTTAAGAAGAATGAAGACGTCAGTCCCACAAAAGCAAGCCATCGCAGAATAAGCCCCAAACATTATGAGTTGGCAATACAAGAACTTAACCAATTACAAGCCCAAGGCCTAATAGAACCAACCGACTCTATTTGGGCTTGCAAAGCCTTTTAAGTCAGTAAGCGCTTAGAACGACGTAGAGAAAAGCTAAGGTTAGTGGTTGATTTTTGCCCCCTTAATCTTTTCCTTACAAATAACAAGTTCCCTATCCCTAACACTCATACCTTCTTTTCTAATCTCGCTCAAGCCAAAGTATTTTCCAAAGTGGATTTAATAGCAGGTTTTTGGCAGCTAGGAATAAGTCCTGAAGAGAGATTCAAAATAGGATTTTGTATTCTGAATCACTATTTTCATTGGACCATCATGCCATTTGGTTTGAAGACAGCCCCATCAATCTTCCAAAAAGCCATGCTTAAAATCTTCCAACCCCATGTTGATTTACATAGATGATCTTCTCCTCTACACTTCAACAAAGGAAGAACATCTTTCCCTTCTCTAACAGATTCATTTTCTTCTTTGTAAAAATGGCATCATGATTTCTCAAAAGAAATGTATTTTCGTCAACACTAAAGTCGACTTCTTAGGAATGATCATCAAAGAAGGAACATATTGACTACAACCTCACATTGGGAAACAATTGGCAGAATTTCCAGATGACAATCTTACAAAGAAACAACAAGTCTTGAGCATCATTAATTTTATGGCAGACTTCATCCCTAGACTTACAAAAATCATCTGACCACTATAACTCATGCTCAAGAAAAATCCTCCCCCTTGGGGTATAGATCAAACGACATCTATGATACAAGTCAAGCAAATTGCTCAGAATCTAACGCCCTTGTAGATTCCCATAGGAAGAAGAATCCTAAAGACAGATGCTAGTGATTACTATTGGGTAGCCATCCTCTTTGAAGAAAAAGAAGGAAAAAGAAATGTTTGTGGTTACAAAAGTGGTTCCTTCTCTGAATCCGAAATCCACTATCACTCCACTTTTAAAGAGATCCTTGCCATCAAAAGAGAAATTGAAAAGTTTCAATTTCATCTCATTGGCCACCACTTTCTTGTTGAAATAGATATGAGTTCCGTCCTTAAAATGTTACAGTTTAAGCAGAAACAGTTACCTCCTCCTCAATTATTATGTTGGGCATCATGGTTTTCTTAATTTAACTTTGATGTTAAACACATTCAGGGCACTCACAATGTCCTTGCAGACATGCTCTCATGACCACAACAATCCAAAAAAAAGCAAGATTCTTTCTAGGTCATTCCATTGGTCCACATGATGCATCCAATGTATCCCTTCAAGAACGGGGTTCGAGTTTCCCTCCAGAGTTCCCATCCTTGATAACAAACAAAACACTCGAACTGTCTCATCACTAGTAGATAATGGAATATCAGGCAAAAGTCCTTACCCAGCATGAACAATTCCCACTTGGAAGTATCAAAATTCATCCAGAATTTCCATACATGAAAATCTACCAAGTCAGAAATGCAGTAAAAGATTTCCATCAAGAAGTGTTATGGTTCCTCTGGCATCTTCTCCAACAATTCTCCATTTGAATCGAATTCAACGTTGATTATATGCTTCAAAAAGTAATTCATTTGGGGTACCCATATAATCATTCTTTTCTCATAACACCCCTCGGATGCTTCCAGATATTTTTAGAATGGTTTCATCCCATCTAGTGGTGGAAAGCCCAATTTGAATACTTGAAGCAAAAATGCATAAATTTGAGAGGCCAAAGAACTTCCCACCATGTTATTTACATCTTCAAGAGAACCAATATCACTACAAATGGAATCTTACATTTTTTCTCTCACATGCAAGAATACTCCTTGTTCCCCTACAACCTCTCTCAGCATTGGGAATCTTACCCTTAAGAGTTTCGAGAATTTCAAAGAAGAATTTCTGAAATTAACTTTCGAATACCACCACAAATTTGTCGCTCCATCCAAGACGATGCCCCTTGGGAACAATACCCTCCTAAATATACTTGAGAACCGAGATATTATAGAAAGGTGTATCAGTCAAACTCTAAGCAC